>JAYJMJ010000264.1:0-10690 GCA_036873875.1 Laminaria ephemera
ACACATTGCAAATACAGCAAGGTGATTTGGCCATGCAATGCCAACCGCAATGAATACGAGGGCGGAACGTATGCAAGCCAGCACACCAGGCTATTGGCAAGGAAGAAAGAAAAGAAGAAGAAGATAGAAGAAAAAACAAAAAGGAAAAAAAGGAAAATGGAAAGAAAAGAGGGAAAAAGGAACACACAGGGAGGAGGGAAGAGCAGTGACTGTGAAGTACTGACGCATGCTACGGTAGACTTGCACCATTTTTTTTCTTCATCTCCTTACTTGAGGACCTCTATACCTCACCCAAAAAACTTGGTTTGAGAAAAACTGAAAGTGCAACCCGATGACCAAAACCCATGACCTAGGTATAAAAAGTATTCATTTTGCAAAACAAAGAATGACATTCCGACGAATTTTGGGTTAAGGAAGGAGCCCCGTCATTCAGAAAATATTTTTTTGCCGGAAGTGCTACCTCCATCGTAGCACGCGTGTACTGTACCGGTACACGTGTGTTGTTGGGGGTACTGTACCTCTTTTTGGCTACAACGCTTCTGACGGACTGGGCTCTTCGACTGAGGAACTACTCAGTATTTTTGCAATTCCATTTGTTTTTTTTGTTTTGTTGTCTAGTTTCTCCTTTGGCTAGTGTTTTGCTGTGTTATTCGTACCCGATACGCTGACGTTTCTTTTGCATTCCTCTGTTCAGTTGCGATTTTTTTTTTTTGTTTCTCTGTTTCACGGCCTGTGACCACAGAATTTGTATCTCTCTATGTAGGATGGAAGAATCAGGATGGACACTGTTAATAGGTGTTGTATTAATAGTCATGTCGTTGGGTAGAAATAACCGATTCAATGTGAAGACAACACACACACACATTTCGTGTTGTACAGTTTTTTATTCATTTTGAGGCCTGCGAGTAGCCCGTCGGGTTTTGTCAATGGACGCGTCTCACGATATAGAGGTAGGACTTTTTGGCTTCTTTTTTTTTTCTGAATGGCGTGGCTCCTTAACCCCAAATCGTCGGAATTTCATTGTTTTTTTTTTTGCCATGATTTTCTTATGTTTTACCTATAAGCCATGGGATTGTTCGGCGGGTGGCACTTTTAGTTTTCCTTAAAATCAGGTTTTGGGAGAGTTGTAGAGGTCCTCAAGTGAGGCGCCTCCGAAAAAAAATGGTGCATCTCTACCGCAGCATGCGTCCCTATTATTAATAATAGGCCATGGGATTGTTCGTCGGGTCTTTTGCTCTTACTTTTTTTCTCAAAAATCAGTTTTTGGGATAAAGAGCTTCTGAATTGAGGAGTCTCAGAAAAGGTAGTTGGACCCCTACGGCAGCACGCGTCCTCATGCTTACAGACGTCGATGGTTGTAACCTGGGTGCGCTATTGCTTGGCTTTCGTTGTGTCCGGTACACGTGCTCTGACCCGAGATCAACAGAGGTAAACCCCATACTGAAGTATTAACTATTAATATTGATAATACCTGGCATAATTTTTGATGATGTTTGCCATCCGACAATGACGCGTGCTACGATAAAAAGAGGTACTGGTAGCAATTTTGGACAATTTTAGTTCTGAAGGGCGAGGCTCCTTAACCCAAAATCGCCGGAATGTCATTCTTGTTTTTGCAATCTGAATATTTTATTTACCTCGTAGGCCATAATGGGTTTTGGTCGTCGGGTTGCACTTTCAGTGTACTAAAAACTACTGTAACTTGTTTGGGTGAGGTATGAAGCTCGTCAAGTGAGGCGCCTCAGAATAAAAATGGTGCACCCTTAATGTGCCGAAGCATGTGCCCAATGTTACGGCATGATGCTTCAATGTCGATCACTCATAAATTTCCCAGAAATAACAAGTATGTTGTTCGTGGTAGGACCCTGTGGGGGGGTCAAAACTTTTTTTTGTCCTTATCCGGTGCATCCTCTCCTTTAGAAAAGCCGGGGATACAAGGCGAGCCTCCCCCCCCCCCCCGCGCATTGGCATGGGGTTCACTCAGCACACTCTTTTTTGTATTTTCTTTTTTAATCATCACTTGTAATTTCCATGTCGGCACGTAGGAGATTTTACCCTCAGCGACCTTCTGGACACGCCATGGTCACAGGTGTCATCCCTTCTCCCCCCCGGTACGTGCCTTCATTTTTGTCGCTCAGAGGGTTCAGTTTTATTCCCACTGCTCGTCGATTTGTATCGAATTTTTACTCTATCACACAACATTCCATTCCGTTTAATACGATAAGTATATATGCTTCAACCTCCAAACATCTACGTACGTACTGGTGTACCACGACGAGATAAACCTTAAATGTTGTCCCAAACCAAATCAGTCCGGCTCCCCCTAAAAACGACACACGACGATTTCTTGGCTCCTGTCTATGATACCGGGTTTTCTCGTCATAGTTTATTATTAGTGATGGAAGGTGGGATTCGAACCCACGACTCCAAAAACCCACGGCGTGGAGATTAGTCCGTTTCACTACTGGTGAAAGGTTAACAAATTGCCTGCCCAAACTACAGTAGGCCTTCTAACAGAACGTTACCGTTACCGGTACGAGGGTCGATCGTTCTCAGCGTCTCTCCAAAACCTCCAAAAACATACTCCAGAGAGAAAACAAAGAACTCCATGTCCTCTCCCTTGGGTGGTGTGGAAATTATTTAATTATTTCACCCCCCAAAAGTTAATTATTTTTCGCTGTTCCCCGATCTCCACACGATTTGAATTGATACAAAAATAATGCGCTCGCCCTGCGCTAAACTTAGCTCGCGTCGATCCCTCTCACACCTTGACTCTGCCTGCGTAAAAACATACAAAACTTAGCAACGGGAAAAGGGAATGATACATTTACCAGGTATACCGCTACGAGAATCATCACCCTCGGCGTCTCTCGGGAAAACCTCCGAAAACCCAGAGAGAAAATAATTACTGCCGTTTTGCCGTGCCCCGACCTCTCACAAGCTTAAAAGCTTTGGTTTCGGGATTAAAAAAATAAAAAATGCGCTCGAACTGCGCTAAACTTGGCTAGCGTCGATCGCTCCCACACCTTGACACTGCCTGCGTAAAAACGTAGTACAAAACCTGTTAATAGTAACGCGTACAGATATCACTTTAGCCACCCGCAGCGCTATCACCGGGGTGGGTAGACGAGATACCACCGGGGTGGGTAGACGAGCTACCACCGGGGTGGGTAGACGAGCTACCACCGGGGTGGGTAGACGAGCTACCACCGGGGTGGATAGACGAAAACGCCCTCGGGGGAGGCGACTACCGGTGATAGGGACACATGTAACCCGTCCCTCCCTCCACCCCCTCCCATAAGTGTTCCTATTGAACACGACTCGCAAATACCTTGGTATTAGCATTCAGGGGAGTCGCCGACCTATTATCCTTCATGAGGCTATATCCTTCATGAAGACATACAAATACCCTAGAACTAGCACTCAGGGGAGTCGCCCACCTATATCCTTCATGAGGACATACAACACCCCGTAGTACGCGCGATCGAAGTATCACACAGCGTGCAAGGACGAGTTTTGACTAAATCCTCGATCTCACAGCTGAGGTGTCATCTATTTTATTTTTTAATATGTGCACCCCGGACGGAAATGCACATGGCGCCAAAGATGACACCGTAGTGCCGCACCACAGCTCGGGTGCTCGAGCACCGCCCTCCCCGCCCCCCCGCCCCCCCCCCACCCTTCAAAACATAGCCCTCACGGCGCTTCGCGCTTGGTGCAAGCAATGTTTGCCTGGTCGGCGAAAACCCGACGTGCTCCGTCCCAACATTTTAGGGATGCGAGGGTCCATGATCCTAAGGACTGCGGCCATGCAATATATGATTACACCCCCCCCCGGTGCTCCGCCTCGAAAAGGATGCAAGGGTCTATGTTCCTCAAGACTACGGCCATGCATGATATGATTACACCCCCCCCCCCACCAGCTAAATGTAGTGGCCGATGATCTCGAACGGGCCGTCGGCCATCTCGAGCGTTCGCGCCACGAGGTCGTGAAACCCAGATTCTTCTTGAGTACCAGATCTCGCGACGAGGCCCTTCGACTCCAGGTTTGCCGATCTCCGCTTGCACGGCCTGTCGAACAGGTCAGCAGCAGAGGAGGAGTTCCCCGCGCACATATCTTCGGTCAAAATATCGTCAAACGTCGCTTGGAGGTCAAAAGAGTCCGCGTGGACGTCAGCAAAGATAAACGTCGGCGGTTCGAGGACCCGCTTGTTATCTCGCCGGAACTCCAGCTCCGAATTACACGCCTGCAAGTCCTGGCCAGTGTCGCCGCCACACTGCCGTACCGGCGCCTCACCGCTACCCTGTAAAAGCTCATCCTCAGTTCCTACAAACAAGGCGTCCTCGGCTCCCACTCCCACACCCAGCAGCTCCTCGTCCAGCTCCGTACCATTCGGCCTCTGCTCATTCCCGAGCGCGCTCCAAAGGGCCGCGAAAAAATCCTCTTGTGATACTGCATCAGCCTCAGAAGACGCCTCCACAACATTTACCGCCGCCCCCACCGCCGCCCCCCCCCCCCCCACAACCCCCTCCTTCACAATGAACTCCCCATCATGCTTAACAGAACGTGCTCGCAGCATAACCAGCCACCCGCGGCGCCTCCACGCCCGCCCAGCGGGGGCATTCGCGAGCGCTTCGTGGATCTCCCGCGCCGTGTCTGCGGAAAATTCACCGCGTTTTTCGGCTCGCCTCGCTACGTCCTCCGGGGATTTTTTCAGGTCGCACCGTGCGGTCTCGTCGGCGTCGTGGCGCAGCAGCAGCCGAACCGCGTCCGCGCGCCCGTGCCGACACGCGACGTGCAGCGGCGTATCCCCGTCATCGCTGGAGGTCCGGACTTCAGCACCCACGTGCAACAGCTCCCGCATCACCTCAAGGCCAGCCTCTCCGCCCCACCTGATGGCTTGAAAAAGCGCGGTTCGGCCACATCTATCCCGCGCGTCCACCTCCGCTCCTAGGCTAAGCAGAGCGCGGACGCACTCCACCTTACCGTGACACGCCGCGGTGTGGAGCGGGGTTGCGCCCATCTCGTCCCCCCCCTCCACCGCCACCCGAAGATTGCAAACAAGGTCGGAGATCATCCCCGCGTGGCCCGCACCCGCGGCTAAGTGCACCGCGGATTGCTTGTACGGCGCGTTGCGGTGGACCGCCGCCCCCGCGCGGGCCAGCGCCATCGCCGCGGGTGCACGGCCCCGGATAGCCGCAACGTGAAACGGGGAGAACCCGCCCCCCGCTACCGCGTTAACCACTACCCCCGCGCCCCCTGCAACAACGCCTCGACAATCCTAGGGTCTCCCCCATCCGCTGCAGAGTGTAAGAGGGTGCGTCCATCGCCCCCCGGGATCATCCACGCGCTGATGCCTCTCTCGCGCCCCCCCGCCCCCGCCCGCAGAAGCTCAGTAACGGCCTGAAAGTCACCTTGCGAGGCCGCACCAACTAGGGGTACCTTCAGCCAGTCAGACCAGTCGGACTCGCACAAGTTGCAGATGGCGTGCATCAAGACTTGCTCGGCTTTTCCGAACAGAGTGATGAGGGCTTCGTGCAGGGGTAACTCGAGGGCCTCGCGAAGCCCCTCGAAGGCAGAAAGAGGGCCGCCGTTTTCGCGAGAGGATGAGAGAATTCGGAGCCAGTCGCTGAGTGGTCCGGACGAGGGGGAGGGTGTAGATGATGGCGTTAGGTCTGAGTAGGGGAGTCTTACCCCGCCATCGCTTGTCTTAGAGGCTAGAAGGAATAAGGCTTTCCCCCTCCCGATAAGCGCGCTTCGTCTGTTCATCGTATTCTGTGGATGCGTACATACAGGGGGGGGCAGAGCAAGGGGAAACATTTTAAGGGAGAGGCGTTTTTTTACTGGCGGTGCGCGAACGGTCGGTAACAGCCCTTTTTTTTACTTGGTTCCAACAGCCCGAAAAATGGCCGCGTCGGTAACAGCCCTTTTGGTTCTGGTCTTGTTCTGTTTGGAATTTGAAAGTGGCACGCTCCACGCAACACAACAAACGCACAGCCACCAGACAAACACACAGCCAGCAGCTGTCTACATGCCCGCACCGAAGCACGCGGTTAGGGATTGAGGAAACCAAAAGTCCCAAGGCAAACACAGCTAGCTGCAGCAGCACGTCTCGCCGACAACATCGCCGTTAGAGAGGCAAAACAAGCAAGCACAGCAGCAGCAACAGCAGCAGCAGCAGTCGAGGGACGAGAGGGAGTAGTTGTAGCGAGACCAGCAACACCACCACCACCACCACCTCCACCACCAGGTGATAAATGCGATGACGACATACGGCTCACACCAGATTTAGAGCTCCTGCTGGCGTCGTGTGAGGCGGATCAAAAGGGGGCTCTCCTTCTTTCCTGCCGTATGCCTTGCGCTTTATTACATCGTTTTTATTGTCTCCTCGCCACGTGCGTTCGGAAAATGTCATACATAATATAGGTTTAAAAAGTGTGTGTTTTCGGACTTTTACAAGCAAATGTACTTTCTGCCAAACAACTCTACCTAGTTAATATTCTCATCATGTCTGAAGTCCAGCAACAGCGCCAAACAGCACGCTATACGTGCGCTGCAGACAGTCGGCCGTGTTGCGTATCATCCCAGGAGCGACAGCACGCGCAGTCCCGAATGGAAAACGCCGCCGCAGGTATTGGAAATTTTCCTTTTCTTTTCTTTTTCTTTTTTTCCACCCACAGCTATTAAAAAATTGCCACCCGGTGCTTTCTACAATTCTTCGTACGTAGCAAAACAAGGCATTAGACTCCACTAAAGGAAAGGACACCCATTCTCCACCCTACCATGCTTTGTAAAAAATACCTGGTGAAGTATGTGCTGTCGCTAGACTCGCGCAGCAGCACCGTTGTAACTGTCGTCACTTTGTGTGCGCTGGTGGTCGGCGAAAGCTTCAGGCAATCCGAAAGGAGTCTCTTTTTGTTGGTGTGGTTAAAATTATAATAATCGAAATGAGATACGAAAATAAACATGTACCCACCTGGTGCTGTTCTGCCATGCTGTTGGTTTGCCAGTCGTTGCGTCTCTCCTTTTCCAGCCTCATATGATGGGCCCTTTGCTCTTCTTTCGTCAGGGTCTGCAAAGGCACGCATTCATTCCCCCGTGCGGAAAAAAAAGGAAAAAAAGTTAAAACGAGTATCATTCTCATGTGGTGGGAAATTGGCTCTTCTTTCGTGCATTCATTCCCCTTCCGAAAAAAAAAGGAGGAAAAGCACACGCACATCGGACAGATCACATACCTATGCACGATATATGTCTTTCCGGGCAGACAGATCCCTGGTCTAGCTTATCTGCATGGCCTATATGATCCGTATGGCCTGTAGATCATGTTGCCGGATGAGAGCCGGATGATCTGAATGATCTAGTACGTATTTCCTGGGTTGGGTCTGTACCACACAGGTCTTGAATATATCATAATAACAGATACAGGATCTAGATGATCTAGATGATCTAGATCATGATCTGTCCGACGTGTGAAAAAAATAGCAGCATTCTCGTGTGGTCGGTCGTTTGCTCTTCTTTCGTAAGACTCCGCAAAGGCACGCATTCATTCCCCGTACGGAAAAACAGAATAAATTACCATAATTCCACGATATCACAACAAGAAAGGGCAAGCTAAAAGGCAGAAAAGAGGGACGTCAAAGCCTTGGTCCGAAACCACATCTCGCTTTTTTGTTCCCCACTTCATACACAACGGTCCGCAAGCAGCAGAGTAAAAAGCATCACCGTCTTCAAAATAAAAATTGCTCATCGCACTTACTCGTATACTGTAGAACTGTAGCTAGTTTCACTGGTTTCGCATCAGTTTGTGTACACTGTTTGCAATACAATAGCAAGAGAAACAGACGGGAAGCGCAAGTACATCAACCGAAAAACAAAGCAAGGCAAGAAGAACAAAAATTTAAAATCGGAAAAACATGACCAAACAACAAATGAAGAAATAACCTACAACGAAGAAATCAACATAATCGTACTGAAAAAAGAATTACACTACGACAAAAAGAGAATATAAAAAAAGGAAACATAGAAAAGGAAAACATAAAAGAAGAAACCAAAGAACTGCTCTATCACAGACATGAAAAAAAAACGCCTCACCGTGTCCACAAGCATCGGCTCCGGGTAATCCGCCGCAACCTTACCCCACACCGCCCCCACACCCTCCTTAACCTTCTTAGCGCCCACTCGGAAACCGCAAAAGAAAAAACTACCACCATGCCAAAAGAGCCCGGGCTCTTTGGGCCCACCACAGCAGACAGTCCATAACTACTCAAAACTTTGGCGTGGTAAACGGGGCACTCAAGGTCCACTCAAAGAGCATGCCTCTAAAACCAAATAGTACCACATAAAGTTGGGTCCATTTCATGGGCCCTATAGCGTTCTAGTGCTAAGAGGGTTAATGACAAAAAATAAATCGAAAATAATTACAACGAAAAAACGAAAAAAAAAAAACACGAAAACGTGAAAAAAAAAACTGGTTACGGGCAGTTAAAAAATTAATACATTGAAACAACCATTACAGTGAAAAAAAAATAAAAAGCGAAAAACAAACAAAAAAAAATAAAATACCCTGATAACACCATTATTCAATCACAGACATGAAAAAAAAAACTTCACAGCAATGTCCACTGGCATCCGCTCCGGGTGGTCCGCCGCGACCTTAACCCACACCGCCCCCATCTTCTTCATGACAAAGGATAAATAATAAACGGGTACAACGTAAAAACGAAGACAACAAGAACTACAACAAAAAAGTGATACCAGGTACTGGTATATAACAATGAAAAAATGGTTACGAGTAATGAAAAAAGGATTTACATTGAACCAACGATGACAGTGAAAAAAAAACCCGAAAAACCAAGAAACTAAAACAGCGAACGCCTGCCTCACCGTGTCCACAGGCATCGGCTCCGGGTGATCCGCCGTGACCTTGTCCCACACCGCCCCCACTCCTTTCTTAACCGCGCCGAGGATGCCTCTCCTAGATCGTCCACCAGCGCTATCCATGCTCCGCATGCTATCGAGCCTCGGGCCATCCTCGCTTTGCTTGCTAGACCCGCCGGCGGCAGCGTTCATGTAACTAACCGACTGAATAAAAAACAGCGAACAACAAAAAAAAAGAACAACAAAGGCAGCGTTCATTAAATTAGCGGACTGAAGTGAAACAATAGCAACACCAACGTTCATGTATAACTAGCCGACTTAAGCAAAAAACAAGAACCACGTCGGACAAACCAGAGCTGAGGCAACAATATCAAACAACAGCAGCGTTCATGTAACTAGCCGGCTGAAAGCGCAAAAACCAAAAACAGTAACAACACCAACAGCAGCAACAGCAACTGCTGCGTTTTTACGCAAAAGCCGCAATAATCGTAGCCACAACAAAAAAAAGGGAAGGCTTAGGCTGCACAACTTGGACGGATCAGATCTGAAGCAACTTCAACAGCAGCAGCGTCGTATAATTCGCCGTATGAAGCAACAACAACAGCAACAAGAACAACAATAGCAACAAGAACAAGAACAAGGACCAGAACAAGGACCAGAACAAGAACCAAACAAGAACCAGAACCAGAACAAGAACAAGAACAAGAAGAACAAGAACAAGAACAAGAACAAACACAAGAGCGTGCATGAAACCAACAAGGACAATTACACATCGGAGAAATCAGATCTGAGCAAAAACAGCAAAAACTAAATGGAGGGAAAAATTCACGCATCCGACAGATCAGATCTGAACCAACACAAGGTTTCACACGTATCTGGTACAACAGATCATATCCCCCCTTCAATGTCTAGAATAGACCTTTGGGGGCAGATACATAGCTGATCTCTTGTATGCACCCGCCAAGATGACCCCAACAAAACAGCAGTAGGGCGAGTCGCATGACGTGATGACACCAGGCAAAAAGTAAAAAGCGCCAAAGTGGGAATTATTGATGCTACCATCACAGATACCTGGTACATCTGTTTGTCTTGTCTAGACCGGATGCCACGTTGCGCCTCCTCTTCTCACCCCTCCCTCTTTTAGGAAGTAAAAATCAGTAAAATGGAAGTTGTTGAAGTTGCTATTACTACCATTCCACGTAAAAGTAAAAAGCACTCACGTGGAAGTTGTTGATGCTGCTGCCGCTGCTGCCGGTATCGTCGGACCCGCGCTCCTTCTGTTCCTGATCCACATCTCCACTGCGGTACACGACGGGAGAGGGAAACAGGCCGACAGTGAAAACCATTTTTAAAAAAAGGAGCACGTGTGCCACAGCGTGAACGTGTTTGTGTTCAAACAAATGTTCCAAAGGCCCAAGCATTGGCGAAGATGACGAAATAATCACTTTAGAAAAAAAGCCCAAGTAGTCTGATACCCACCACGGACAACATCAACAACAACAACAACACCGGAACGAAAAACCAGCATCAACACGAACAAAAACGACAACAATAACAACACCACCACAAACACACAGCCACTCCCCCGCCTCGCCCCGATGCCCAAATCTCCACCAACACCACCACAATCACACAACCGCCACAATCCCCAGCCCCCTCCCAGACCATCGCCACCACCACCTCCACCGCCCCGCCAAAACCACCACCTCCACCACATCGCCAACCTCCCCCCCCCCCCCCCCCTCCCAAGACCTCCACCACCAACACTACAACCACCGCCACCACCCCCTCCCTCCCCCCTCCCCGCCCCGG
>JAYJMJ010000268.1:0-24858 GCA_036873875.1 Laminaria ephemera
GTCACGGGGGAGAGGGATGAGAGGCCCCGTGACCTCAGTACACGTACACGTACACAACTGCACAACGATAATAATAATAACAAGAACACCATCTCTTATTTTGCACCCGCGCCTCATGGCAAGGTCGAGCGGTGCACAACCCGGCGCACGAGTTGCCCCCTTACTGTCAATCTTTTGACATTCGGGGCAAACTGTGCTGGAATTGTACACTTATCGTGGCTCACGCTTGCCATATATCCCAACAATGACAACATCGCATTAAGATTGTGTAAGCCGCAGGAAACCCCTTGCATGCATCGCCAGTGACAGCGCAACGACATCAGCAGGTCAAATGTGGTCAGATCTTGGGCACTGGGTTCTGCGTATTGGCTAGTAGAAATCAAATGCTTGATGTGGGACGAACATTTGTCCCGCACAAAGCCAGCCATCAGAAATGGTATCGAGGGGAGCTTTGACCGAATCTCTACCATCCATACCCCGCACGGATTGGTGCCCAAACGTTTGACGAGTAAACTCGATCTACGTACGTATGGAGCTTGCATTCGTTGCACCGGAGTTTTGCGGTACACAATCGTTGGTGGATATGAAAAACAAGGGTACCCAACTAAACTGTCCACCTACGTTGATGCACCGTGTTTCCGCCACGACGCATCCTCCTCCTGCCTTGGTTGGATATCAGATGCAGGGGTTTGCTTATGCCACACTTATCGTACTGGCTGGAAATGCGAAATCTGACATCGGCAGCTCTGCTGCCGTCAATGCAGAGTCCAGCTACCTATATCCATCTCTCATTGGCGCCAGGCATCTGCTCGTTGCCTCTACTACCCATGATCTACGCGCTGGCTTCTCACGGTTGGTCGATGGCGAATGTGCTAGTCGTCGCGCTTTTGGCGCCGGCCTTCTGATCGTCTATGGGATATTGATTTGAGCAGCCAAGACGGTGCTAGTGTCAACGTCCGACAACAGTGCCTCTGCTGTACTCAATGCAGTGACCGTCCTCTTCGTTGCTGATATCGTGGGTGCAGCTGTACATGACACTCTACAACGTTTCTAGACTGAGGACGTATAATCAGCAAGTACTTGCACTTGATCTTACTACCCAGACCCAATGGTTTCGTATGCTATGTATATATTCAATTTCCGATTGACAGCAAGCGCGCAAGCGCCCATTATTCGATGTGGTATGGTTGGCTGTTCACAGCTTCGCAATTTTGATTTAGCCGCGTCCATGCTCCTTCGCATCTACTGCAGTTAAGTTTCAGTACTGGCTCCAACAATTTGATCCTAAAGACGACCGTGGATTTCGCGGATGTAGACGAAAGGAGATAGTATTGAAATAGACGCATACCCTCATGCGTTTTACCCCCGTCTACACACCGATATGTTAGCGGCACGCGCGGATAAATTCATAACGTTTCAACATATTTTACCTTTCGACCATTGGTTTGATATAATACATCGTGTACGCAGTATGCCAGGTATGCGGCACGGGGGTATTTGGGTAGACACCCGCCGTCCCGGTTTGTTTGGGCGGTGGAACGGCCATGTCAGAACATCCCAAATAAACTGAACTGCTTGATCCAGCCGGTGATGTCCGGCGCGTTGATCTCTCTACCTTTGGAGAATGTATTTTCGAAGGCAAATGATACCTACCTTTATCGTATACGATATTTAAGACATTGTTATAGCGACCACCGGTGGAGCTGGTTTTCACGTCGATGGTAGGGTCTCTACTTTTCGAGGAAATTGGTGGTCGTCTTTCGGTAATCGTCTGATATTTACGGCTTGGGTTTATCTCCAGCAATTGTATTTCGTGATCGGCGGCCGACGCCGAATATACCGGCAATGTGATTGATAAGCGTTCCCTACGACATTGGTTCATGTACAGCACGCGTTGTCATTACTGTTTAAGACACTATTTCTTTCATAAACACAAAAGTTACCTGTCGTGTCTAGCCTACCTTGGCTATAAGAATGTTGGCTGTAGGGGCCGAGGTAAGCGGCCGGATGTGTTTTCTTGGATATGTTACAGGTGTTACTCAAGCACACGCTTATAAACACCTCGTGCGCGGCGGAATTGGTTGTGGTTGGTCAGTTGTGCTCTTGGTTTTTACTTGTCGTCCGCTAGGTGTCAAACACGTTATAAGGCTGTAATATGTCAAAGAGGTGCTGTACGGCCTGACATATAACATATTCAAATCTTCTAGCAATCTGTCGTTGTTCGCACAGGATGAGAAGGCTCTCACATTTCTTTCGACAGTTCCTCAACGATGGCGTATTTTCTGGGCGATACATTCTATGGGTATCGGCTTCGCCCTGGCCTTGTTTGCAAGCATCTACATGGGAGATGCGTCGCCATTGTTGGAGGCAAATACTGACAGAACCAAAATTGCAGTCCCTGCCTGGCTTGTGTTAGGGATCAATCCGATGGCCGTGACATTGTACTCGTTTCTACTGAGTTCCACTGTGTTGGCTGTTTGCGAGATATGCGGTGAGTTGTGCCAAGGCGTAGACGAGCCGTGTTTCTGGGTTTCCGTTAGAAGGGCCTTGATAGGTGTACTGGCGACCACCCAGAGCGGGAAAGACCGCTCCAGACGAGAACCTTGTTGTTTTACCACAAAGGGCATGTGGGTCGCCCAGTCGGTCCCTGACTGTTTTTGTATGGTCGCGAGTCAACAGTTTCCTGAAGCCTTCGTATTTGCTCCAATGGAATCGGAAGGGGAAGGAAACACATTAGAATTGAAAGACAGCAAATTGGTTTTGCTAGTGGTAAACGCGGTACTTAACACGGTGACCAGAAATATGAGAACGGATTTTGAAATGGGAACTGACGGAATGAAAAAATAAATATATTTACCCGGATTGGTACCCTCCGAAGGTACCTTCGACATAATTGGAAACCTTCGAAGGTGCCTTCGAAGGTACCTTCGAAGGGTATCTATGGGCACCAAAAAGTATGCCATGCCCGGGCATTACCACAGCAGGCTTACCTTCCTTCATTTTGCGTGATGGAGCGTCGACTTTATTGGGCGAGTGAGTGTGACCCGCTGTGCGTGTCAACGCTTTTAAAACATGCGTGCTCGTGACAGAAATACTACATGTGTATACACGGATGTGGTGGTTTATGTTATTGCAGCCGCTTCTCCCCTCCTCCTGTACAGGAGGTAGGGAATAGTGCCAACTATCTGTTTCTCCCCCCTCGCTTTTCACGTAATATAAGCACTGCATCCTGCCTTAGCTACCTACCCGTGGCGGGCCTGTTGGCTTATTTGGTATTTCGTATTCGGCAAAGCTCGCGATTGGACCGGTGAACGTCAGGAAGGACCCTGGGGGTATTATACCGGTACGTTTTGGGACATTGGTGATCATGAGATTGTGATGATTTAGAGAGCCCACGGTTATCAAACAAGCATGCAAGAAGGGGAGCACGAGAAGGGAAAAATAACAGCCTCGAAAGAAAAAGAAGAAGCAAAACACGTGAGTACAACAACTCAGGTAATGAAGAAGGAAGGGGCCACATCGGAGGCACCCCACCATCGCAGACTCTAGCCCTAAACAAACAGGTAACAGCAGTACGACGAAAGGGACTGGGCAAGAAATCACATGCAAAACGATCGATGGCACGCCACTTCCTCAACAAAATATGAACCATATTTTATGATGCGTACTTTTTTTGTGGTACGAATACTATTACAGAAACCCCACAATAAAATGCCAACCAGACAAAGTCATATATATTTATGATATCTCATTCCCTTCTCTCCGTCCCCTTTCTCTTGACTTCCCGACTTGTATCCATTATGCATCTCCTCTGATACCTACTATCTGCTTGTCTACGAAGACTATTGCAGCAACGTCAAAAAAAATCGACCAACCGCTAAATAACGTAATCATATTTCCTCCTCCTCGTCCTTCTCCTCCTCTTCTCCCGAACCATCCCCGCGAGTAGAAGGACGGGCAGCGAATTCCCTGGTGCCGACGATTCTACCACAACCGGAGTATACTAGCAGAGGACGTTGTTGTTCCCTGCCGGCTGAAGATTCCGTAGGCTTATTCCTCGCATGACGAACCTTCACGCCTCCTGTGCCGTCGGATTTCACGTGGACTAGGGCGAGCACGGAGTCGCGAGAACCGCGATGGGGAATACCACAGACGATGTCCAGGTCGGCGTTTGTCTTCACTGTGTCCCACCGCACCCAGTAAATGGGGCATGAAGTATCTACACGTAGATACAGGGCGGCACCGGCACCGCACAGCTCCACGCCCGCTTCTAGCATGATGCGAAGCTGTGCGTTGTCGGCGATTTGGACAAGACGCACCCGTTGGTCATCGTTGTCGTCGGAGCTCAGAGATGCAATAGCTTCGTCGGGGGATGTGTAGACGATGAGGTCGCCCCAGAGCAGTATGTCTCCGTATTTGCCCGACGAACGACTGGCCCTCCGTTTCTTCGCCACAAGCTGCGCCTTGGACTTGTCCGTATCCCCCTGCGTTTGCGATTGCACGCAGAAAAACAAATTTAAACATAAGAAAGGAGCCTTGTGAAGTAAATAAGTCGATCGCACGAGGAGGAGTCATAAGAACGACGGGGAGGTAATCGCACATACAGAGCAATATAGACCGGCGTTTAAATAATTGAGCATTGGAGGCAAGAGACGGAGTAGTTGAAACAGCCGAGTTACGTAGACGATTGGTGTGCATTTAAAACGGTGGGAAGCCTTCAAACACTTATGATATTTTGTTTTTTTTAACCCTCGTCCACCCTCCAAAAATGTAGTTGGCGTGTTGCTTTCCGCTCAAAATGCTCCTCCAAGCAAAAAATTAAATAAAGTATGCTTTCCCCCCGCTGTGGCAATGTTTGTTTTTTACGGTTCTCGCTCTCAATCTCATGCTTCGCTCTCAATCTCACGAAAACCTTGTTGAAGGTGGTTGTACCATCTATTCTGTCTCGTCTTTGGTCACATTACCTTCAGGTCGTACTGGCAGTCCTTAGCAATGTGCTTTGCCGCTTTGAAGAATGCCGAGTTGTCGTCGTCGTCTTCGGGGCTCTTGCTTTCGTTGACGAGAGTGGTGATCCTTTCGGGTACAGTGGAATTGGGCAGGCCAGACGGCAACGTCTTCGGCCCAACCCAAACCTCCTTGCCACCTCGGCTCTGGAAGAAAATAGAATAAACAACGGATAAGCAAGACAGGAAAGGGCAAACTGGTGAAACTGAAATGATGCGACAATATTACGCATTAGGCCGTACAATTGAGATGACGGCATACGAAAAACATCAATCAGATCCCGCCCCCCCTCGAGGTAATGAAACAATGAAATAATTTTTTTTTTCGCACAACAATGACAAGGAAGGGGCTGTCGAGAAATGAAAGAGTTTTTTTTTTCGGACAGTGATGACAAGGAAGGGGCTGTTGAGAAGGAGGGGGGGGTTGACATGAGCCCTGAATGACCCAGTTGCCAACAAATGAAACAGTTGGCATGATGCAGTAAATCCACATGTAGAAAAGCAGCACCTATATTGACGAGACTTTTATATGATTGGGAGTACCGGTTCATTTTATTACTCCGTTTGCGGCAAGCAGACCAAAATGCAGAAGTGTACCAATCTCGACAACCTCAGTTGAAAACACGGGTTGTAAGTAACCCTGACAAAAAAAAAACACACTGTACCTTGAAATGGCCGGCGCTGTGAGCTGAGCGGAACGAACTGGAGATCTTCGTCAAAAGCACACCCCGTTTGTCCTCGTCCATCACGTAAAATTCAACGGGGCGCCCCTTCTCAAGGGCCGCCTCGGCCACCGTCGTTGTCTCAACACCAATGCCCAGCACGGTATCTCCCCCGTTCGTGAACCTGTGTGGGAGAAAGGGGGGGGGGATAGGTGGGTGTTGACGGTAGCCAAACGGAAATGGGTCGGGTATGTACCGCCGTGATAATAAATTGCAAATGGGGCTGTTGGATGACATTTGTCAGTTTGTTCGCAAGCGCATACCCAAGCACCCTATTTCGGCGGCTCCCTAATAATCTATACGATCGATCATCTCACGTTCCACGTATACAAAATGACCCACGATGAAGTTGATAAACAACACATACGCATGACTATTGGAAAGCACAAGCGGGGACAACGGGAACCGTACCGCCCGACCAAAAGCTTTGCGACCGTCGGGGGGAAGAAGCTACGCGACCCGCCGTTTGGCGCTCCAGCCGGCAAGGCCTGCAGACTGACGATCTGCTTGGCATGGGGCATAACCCCACGGCTGTGGCCATTGATGTCCCCAGGAACCACACGCTTGTTGCAGGTGAACGTCTGATCGGCAGCGCCTGATCGATGTACTAGCAGGACCAGTTCCGTCTGATTGCGTAGATGGTGCTCTTGGCCCTTTTTGATGGCGCCCCCAGCTACGCTCTCGTACGTCACGACTAGGGGGTGTTCCTCCACAACAACGTTGTTGGTGTCTGCGAGGGCGGCTGGACGTATGAAGGGAAAAAACAAATGTAATATATGTCCGGTTAACGAGCGTGACGGATGTATGCAACAGGAAGGCATGGGGTGGGGATGATGTGTACTATTGTGTTAGGGTCTAACTACCATGTTGAACGCGAGTTGCATACGTACACACGAAGGGAGGGGTGAAAGGGGAAAGTTGCAACAACACGAGGTAAGTGTGAAGTGTACCTATATCCTTGCGGAGACAAAATGATCGCGAACAATTTGCATCCTCACCGCCATCCATTTTTTCTACTTGTACCACCCCCCCCCCACCCCCCCTTCATGCCAAACGAACAAGGGTTACAACACTTAGGTGTGACAACAACAATCAGGCAGGCAGCATAAAGGCTGTGAAGGGTTTAAGGAGATAAGATATCAGAGGTTCACGACGAAGGCAACAAACGACAGTCACGTGGGCCAGCAGAACACCTAGCAGTAGCATCCTTCGACCTCGCCCCGGGGTGCATATGGTTTTTTGTGAGGAATAACACAAACGATTTTTCTCAAAAGATAGAATGAGAAAAGTCTGAGGAGCCTTGAAGTCCCCCGGACGTCGTGCTGTAATCGTCTTCAGCACGCCCCGGGGTACGATTAGAACCACACAACACAATGCTGATGAAGCATCGATTATACCCACGATGTTGGGTTTAACAGCATGTACTACAGCAGCAGTAGCAAGGATTAAAAGAAAAACAAAGTAAACCATCGCACAACACAATCACAGAGTAATCATACGTAGCACCTTGGACGCAATACCTAATTACACTTGAAAGTACAGCAGTACTTAGACAACGGCAAAATTGCCGAGACGAAATCTGTCCGATTTCTGCAAACAAACCGTGTGCTGCCCAAGTAATTCGACGAAAACAAATATCCCCGAGCGAGCTCGCAAACGTCATAATAGGGGCGAACTAAAGTAAAAATAACCCCGGCGAACTCAAGTTATATCGCGGCTGTCTTCAACGAATCCTACGGCAGGAACGGTCGCAAGGCCAGCTAGAAACACACGCACCTCCGAACACACTCGCAGCTGTGAACCAGGGACGAGGCAAAGCCAGAGCCAGCGTTCCCTGTGGATGGAGAGCGTCGACCAACGACTGGAGGGTGATCCTGACGGACCGTAGCGAGGCCTCGGTGTTCTTCAGCAGATGTGTCTCCCTGGATAAGTCGACGATAGCAAGCTTCGGAGGTTTGTTGACCTTCAGAGGAGTGCCACCGCTGTAGGCTTTAGACCTACCGCTGAACAGCTGTCCGTCGTGTATGGCAGTGCATCTGGACCTGCAATAGAGAGGCACGGATTGGTGTTGGACGCATTGTGATAGGGCGGTTCACACAAGCGGCATGCAGTAGCGGGATTAGGGGTGCCCTTCACATCGCACTAGAGCCCACACACTTCCAAAATCCTGCAGGGTTACGTAGGTAGTCCCAGTTAACAGTAGAACCGCAATGCTACTGATGGTACTGCCGCACACCAGAAGCACCACTGGTTATGTCGAGTGCTAGACAGGAACAGGTGCTGTCGTGACATGACCACCGCAGACAACGAAAATAGTGCGATAAGTAGCAGCACCCTATGTATCACCGCAGCAGGTACGCTCGAACAAAAGCAGAAACTGGTACGACATATACGCGGTCATTTCAATCACGTAAGACTTTATGTGTAGGGTTGGATGAGATCGCATGAACACCGTTTCGGCCAGTAGAGCCAGGACGCCAGGAAGGTTGAAGCAGTACAGCAGTGCCACGAAAAAACATGAAACAAATAAAAAGAGAACAATACTGAACACAAAAATGTTTAGCATCACAAGCGACCTTACATGCTGGTCTCCATCTCCGCGTTCTCGTCTCTCGGCAAAGAGGGCGGATCTGTCTTCCGTTTCTTCGCCGGAGGCTGACCAGCTGGGCACTGTAGGCAAGGACGTTCCTTAAGTGCACTGTCTGCGTCCTGTGGCTGCTGAGTGGCATCGCACCAGGCGTGGTGATGCATTCCGCAAGCGGGGCAACAGAATCTGCCAAACGTTTTGTGCGCAGTCGGGGAAATAACGGAAAGGCAAAAAGGGTTACTTTTGTCGGCGACCGGGTTGCGAACGTTGGTCAAAACTTTCATAACAGCTAATGATTTCCTGGCGAAAAGAACTAAAGACGCACGCAGTTTTACGGGCGTCGCTGGATTTTGCCAAAAAATTAATCAAAATATCATTCGTTTTTCGCGAGGCACGAATCTGTTATCATATGGATTCCAGAAACAAAAAGAAGGTGTGTAAGTCTTGACAAAGTATGCACTCGCATCAGATCCATGATCTGCTTCCCAACGACTTACTGACAGGGATAGCCACGCACACCCACAACGAGCACGAAACACCTTTTTGGTTGGGGCACCAAAAACAAACAAATACTAATCACTTACCCCGTCGCTTTAGGGGGGGCGCAGTTCTCACACAGAACAACCTTGTTCGTGTCGTCGGAGTCTGACTCTGACTCGGAGTCGGAACTCGAGCCGGAACTCGAACTGTCCTCGCCGGGAAGGCACTTGGTCTTGTCGATGAAGGAGTCAACTTCCGCCATGGCCTTGTCCCAGGTTTCTTTGAACGGGCGAAGGTCAGCGCAGTCACCCGCGATCTGAAAACGAGAAAGGCATGATCAGTATCGATTAAGGTTGGGTACATGTCGGTGATATCGATTAAGGTTGGGTACTGTCGGTGAAGACTATTATTGGTATCAGATTGGGCGCAGATAAAAACGGCAATTAGCCCTCTTGGGGCTAAAACCTCAAATAAAATACGCACTGGGCACACCTAGTACTATTATTGGGGTTTCGTGTGCGACCTCACGATATTTAATGGAACGCACCTCACACAGATGTACACACACACGTATATTGAGGGACATTAATAACACGACATGTGACACACACACACAGCAGGGGCAGCCATTATCGCTAGGGTGATTATTACAGCAGTAGTACTCGTACTTCTACTTCTACTACTGCTGCTGATGTGTACTGCTCTTCAATTGTGTGCACCTTTTCCAGGCGTGGAGGCAGTTTTTCCTCGACGATCTTGATTTGATCCTGTGAGAGCTTCGTGCCTGACGGCAACAGGGCGCCTAGAGCCACAACTTCTTCATTCCTGTCGTTGACGTGACCCGACCCATAAGTTTCCCACTCTAATTGTTTTCCGTGGATGAGGTCGTTGAAAGACCTGCGTGTATGATACAATGTATGAACAATCGAGAGGAACGTGTCGAATTTACTCACCGTACATGAACAGTGTGGACATATTGTTCGATTGGTTCCTGTGCGGTGGGGCAACAAAAGCACACACAAACGCACACAAACATACACGTTCAATACGTTTCCACTCGGTAGCGCCCTTGATAGTGTCTACTCGGTAGCGCCCTCGGTAGCTTACAGCCTTCAGTGCGTGTTCCAAGCAGCAGAAGCATCGCAAAGTTCAGCGGAAAAAATGTACCCGATTTGTTTTTTGCCGCTTCCGACTTGCCTCCCGACCATTTTTGTGGGCCATTTCGGCCAGAGTGGTCGTTTTTGAACCAGTACCCCTCATCGATGACAAGCGCGGTTGAGATACGGTTTTCTGCGTTGTGGGCTTCTACTCTCACGGTAGAGGGCTGCGCATTAGCTTTTTTGGATACCGGAGCTACGGCGCTGCGCGGTAAGAATAATACTCAAAAATGACCGTTTTGGGGGATTTTACGGGTCCTCTTTAAAAGCAAGTAAAATCGGAATCTGCAGCCCTCTGCATGACACGTATGTGCACCTATGATATGTACAAAGTACGAAGCTCCAGCACGTCGCCTGGGCGAAGCACTACTCGACAAACAAATGCTTTCCACACCTCTGTAAAGTTTAATGTATCCTAGGTGTGAGAATCACAACCAAAAAAAAAATGACGGCCCAGAGTCCAGATTTTTCTCGAACAGCCCGGGCATATGTTTACTCGCATACACGGCCCGATAAGCATACCTAACTGTCATTGACAAAAGCAGGAAAACAAAACAGCTACAACAGCAACTCTCACCTACCGAATACAATAAAGGCAGAGCCACGAGAGACACTTACTTCTCAAAGGCCGGAGTCCACGAAGCGCGCGGCACAACGTTGTAGACGCGTCCAGCAAGTACTCCCGCCGTCATCGCGCGTCGCTTGAGGCTAGGGAGATCGTTTTTGACTGGAGCCTTGCCGCTAAATTTTTTGAACCTGTAGGCGCGACGAAATGGACATTAGGGCTGGGAGTTAGGGCTCATGTGTGTGGGATGGCGGGTATAAGGAAGCCGCATATTGGTCGAACATAACACCCCACGGTAAATCCTGATGTGTTGTAAAAAAACGGCCAAAAGGGGCAAACTTACGAACGAACGTTTGCATTCCTGATGGTGGTCGTGTGTGGGGACACGGCGGGGAGGGGGGGGGGGGTCTTATTTATTGTGTTTCATTTTTCTTTGGGGGGGGGGTGGTCCAAGCTCCAAAACACCTTCAATAGGGTTATTGGTGGCGTGTGCATGTACAACTCAGATATCAGGCGACTAACATCTCATACTGGCATCACGAGTCAGTTACCTTGCCAAAATGTGGAACAAGAAGGTCTGTTCGAGCGGGTAGCCCTTCATCTTCAAGATGATGTCGGAGTCTAGAAGGTTTTTGGAGAGGCTCGCGGCATGGATGTTGTTGGATTCGCTCTCCGAGATGGTCTTGAGAGCGGCAAATGCCTCGTCAGAGATACCAAGGACCAGCCTCTTGTTCCCGCACAGCTGGGGGGCGGTCGGTGCCTTCTCTCCCCCCTGAGATCGAAACAATACAAGAATGTCGGTTTGGATATGACAGGCTGACAGGTCGGCAGTCGTTACGGTTATAGGGTTACACACAAGGGTGAAAACATCGACAACAGTTAACATCCTTTCGTACTAGGCCTTCTCCACCACCACCAACAACACCTACAACAACAACGATAACGTAGGTTAGAATCAATGCTGCTTGTTTCGGTGGCTGCGCAAGGCATAAGGGCACGGCACTAAAAAGCAAACCGGAACAAGAAACACCGAAGTGAGCTGCCTGCGTGAAGCCGAGTACACATTCCCGCAGCGCGAATACGAACAAGAATCGGCGTACGAAAACGCCGAGTCGACGAATACGGCCTCCTCTCCACTACAACTTAGTTTTTGTTTAATCGACGAAATTTCAACGTTCAACTGGATAGAGATAATTATTTGTGCCGTTACGTGACGTTCATTACCTTTTCGAATGCGGCGGCAAGCATTGTAGCCGTCACTTTGGTCGGGTCGTTCAGGTTCCTGTTCACCATGATGGCCTGTATCGCTTTCATCGTGGAGAAGATCCTGTCGTATGTCGTTGTTTCCGCCGTTGCTCCAGTTACGCCGTTCAAGCCTGTGAGTGCGGCAGGACCAACGCGGGTACGGAAAAATACAACGGGCGTATCTGTCATTGTTGGTCGTGCATGACCCAATGGGTGGGGGTGGGGGGGGTGTTATAGTACCATATAAATGATGTACTGCAGTTCTACCTTGAACTCTTTTATGTTAACTGCTGTGTCTAAATTATATTTTTCTCTTTACGGGCACACACTACACCATGGGCTTATTTTCTCCCTGTGGGGATGGGGTACATCAAGCAGCAGTACACAAAAGACCGGGTTTGTTAAAAACGCCACAGACATGCTGTTGGTCTCGGGTAGTTATGCAGGGGGGTTACAAAGCACGTATCAGATCCCTGCTGACTCCTACTACTGCAGACACTTACAACAATAGTAAATACGTGCGCACATATGATATATCATATTATTGTACGATAGCCGGTAGTGTATAAAAAAGCTTGAACACACCAGGCACGCCGCCGTGTAAAACCTATATTATTATTATAAAGAATCTTAACACACTCCAAAGAGGCTCGAAAATATGAAAATATCGTGTCGTAGCTCAGATGCGTGATATACGTGTGATACCATTAGAGATGTTACCCGCCGAGTACCCGCGCTAAAGGGGTGCTCGCTAACTTTGGGGAAAAAATACCCGGGTACTCGCGAGTATTTACGGCTAATTTGGGCGGGTACCCGGGTACCCGTTTAACAGCCGGGGCCCAAATACTCGGCGAGTATGAAGTGTTACTCGTACCCGTGACGGGTATTAGCAAGCCGGGTAATACTCGCGAGTACCCGGGTAATTGGCAAAGGGTAACACCTCTAGCTACCATACTGCTGTGCAATGATGTCGGATTACGTAATTACGTCCTTACGGCGAGCCGTTTTGGCGGTAAGTAATAGGACTGGGCCGGCGAAATCACGCTGCGCCCCCTGTCCCCTATAAACGAAAATCGTATAAATCTCTAGGAAACCCCCGCATTTGCATTTTTGCTTCCCAGCAGCCACATTTGGGCTTTGAGCTTGCGCTGTGACCCTGCGACCTGCTGCGAGCGTGGCGTTGTGGGCGTCTGCTGACGGACTGACGGAGGCTTACAGCTTACAGCAGCAGTGCCACGGCGCTACAGCACGAACCAAAATAATAGGTTATAAATTCACATAAATTGCGAAAAAATATATATACAAAATAAAGTTCTGCACAATTTTGGACGTGCGTTTTGATCCTAGCGGGGATGTTTCTTAAACGTCCCCTGTTTTTACAGTAATTACCCGTAAGCACGCAATTTTCTCATTTTGCCGAAAAACGTGTAAGGATAAGCATTTCTGGCGGAAATACAGTACAGGACACCTAATAAGAAACAGGAAATCTGGTCCAGGCTGGATTTCTTATTTGAGAGAGGGTGCTTTCTACACTAATTTCAAGATAACGAGTCTCGGATTTCTTATTTTCCTCTAAATCTCAGCCTGGCTTTCTTATTAGCCTGTTTCTTATCAGGTGTCCTGTACTGTACGACATCATTGTGCAGTACGTGATAGTGTACCTGTACTTGTATATCAATGAGTCATGCTGGAGGCTGCCAACTACGGTACAGTAGTATAAATGCCCAACATGAAACTAAAGTGTATGCTACCATCTGCCAGATTATTACTTGAACTCACTTCTCGCGAGGGAGTTGACGGTCTCATCACAGTCGAAATGTAGATACAGCCGGCATGCGATCTCGAAGTCCGCCCCTTCCAAGTCCAACAAGGCCTGAACGCGGTGGTTGCCATCCAGGCAGAAGACTTTGAGTGAAGACAAGAGGGCCGCTGAAAATACGGTATCTCTGCCCGACGGAAGCTGCTCGCGCGGTACCAGAACGTACGGAGCGTTCCCTTCCACCCAACCCTTCGTCTTGTACGACTCCTTGACATTTTTCAGCCCGAGCTGGTTGATCTGCCTGGTATACTCCGTCCGCTGTATCTGCCCAACTCTTAGCCTCTGGGTGCTGACGAAATTCGCTTCCAGTCGCGCGTTGGTTTTTTCGTTGCCGGTGTTGGGAGCAGCATAATCTGATGACGCCGCGACCTCCTCCTGTGCTGCTGGTGGTGTTGTTGGCCCTACTGCTGCTGGTGTCCCTGTCTGGGCTGCTGATGCTGTCGGCGCTGCTGTCCCTGTCGGCGCTGCTGTCGCTGGCGCCGTTATCCCTGCTGCAGAGGCTCCCCCTGCGGCCGGCGATGCAGACATGGTGCTTTGCGCAAAAAGGGTGTGAGAGCGGGTGGGGCGTAGACGACTGGAACGACCACGCTCCACCAGCCACATACATGAATGTCACATACTGGTACTATTATACCAACGGTTCACAGAACATGCATCTACCGCCGTATTTTCCCGACGATGCGGTATCTCCCCGATGCTCTCGAACCATGAATAGGATGTATTCTGACTTCTCGGCCCGTTCGTGCCAAACGGTTCTTTTTCCATTGAAAATTGGAACTTCTTAACAATTGTGTACATAATTAACCCGACGAACACATGGGGGTAAAGAGATGATGAGAGCACCGAAGAAGCCGCCTTACCCTCGAAGACACCCACAGAAGGTAGCGGTGGGTAGGATATTGTATTTGGGTCTGATCTAAAAATGTCGTATTTCGTCTCTTTTGTATATGATTACCACGTGCTGCCTCTCTGCGAAGTTGGCTTCGCCTGCTGTCCTAACTGCTATGATCGTTACAATAAATAGTACTAAACAACCTATAGTGGTATATCTGTTCGGATAAAAGTTCTCCCGTATACAATTCAGATGCTACCGACCAAGAACTTGTACAAACGGTCAGAATAGCAAAACGAATAGTTCGGAAGGGCTTGAAAGTACACCGAACGACTGTTTGTGGCTGTCGTAAAGCCCGACGGATGTTTGTAACTTTTTTGCCGTTGCAGACCCATCCCGATTTCTAGCGTCGAAGCCACCATCTCCCCCACCAAATCACTCACCATCTCGTTCCCAAAAAAGTATCCCAAACCGGTACCTTCTCCGAGCATGACGGTCACATCAGCAATGCTACGTTGGCTGGCACCCCCACAACACCGTCCCGATGAAGCGGATTGGTCAACGACTAACAGTCCAGCAGCACCAGCACCAGCACCAGCACCAGCACCAGCACCAGACCACAACTCAACGCCAAGCACGGAAGAGGACACGGCGCCAACCTCTGGGCGCAGAGGGAAGAACAAGCGTAAGCATGTGTCTGCTGTCGTCGATGTTCACGACATGGCCAAAGCCGGTTTCTTCTGTTGCAAGAAGTTGAAGTGCGTCGAGTCGTTCGTCCTTGGTACGGGTGATGTCAACACCCTGCGGGCGGAGCAACGGGTTATGGCCGCGTTTTCCGGTGCTGCTCGCTCGAATTTCGTGCACACCTTGCTCCCGCTCGTGGCTCCTGAAAAAGGGGCGATGTTGGCTGGCCGCCAATTCGTTTGCAACGCTTTCTTCCGCAAGGCCTTCAACGTGAGCAACAACATGATCCAATCACTCAAGAATAACCCGGGCTCTCCTGTGCTGAAGGGGTGAGAAAGTACACATTTCAGGTAGCTCGTCGCATCGATTGCTTGCGTGTACGTACGTACTATATACTGCTGAATGTATGATATGTACGAGGAGGTCGATGCCATGTGCATACGACTAGAACAACGGCAGTAGTACTAGTAGTACGTAGGCTGCAGACTAGCCCTTGTACTCGTGTTGTCGTACGATATGATACCTCCATACTACGTCAAACGCTGCAGTCTGTCACATTATATGGACAAGCTGGTCGTTCACATCGTCTTGTGTCCTGTTGGTCGTGGCTTATATATCATTCTCCCATTCAGGCAGTACCTCCGTGGCGCCGGGGAGTTCATTACCTCGGAGCTCCGTAGAATATGTTGGAATGATGTGTCATGGGGGAGAGGGAGATGCGTGCATACGGGTATACAGTACCGGCCCGCTCATAAGAAACCAGAAATCGGGCTTAGGCTGACTTTCTTATTTGAGAAAGGGGTGTGTCCCACACTAACTTCAGTATAATAGCTGTCGACTTTCTTATTTCCCCCGTAATGTTTAGGCTGAGTTTCTTGTAGGGCACTTTCTTGTGAGAGGGCCGGTAGTGTATATCATCCAAAATACATACGGCATTATCTATCATTCACCAAAAAGTATTACCGAAGTATATTTATACCACGTCAACATGTCGTCTGTGTGAGAGAGTACGAATATGCATCCTAACAGCAGTATGTCATTCAAACCAGGATATCTTATGTTGGTGTCAGTGTGTCCTGTACGCCGCTGCTGCTTGTTGTGGTCTCGTTCTGTCGCGCGCGATGTCGAACACACTCCTCGTCCTACCTATTAATGTTCAGCGCACCTTTTGGACCTTGTGGTGATATCCTCCATGTTATGTTCTTGTTGCGTTTTTCGTTTTATACAGGAACAAGCGGGCTCGATTCGGCACGGCAACTCCCGCCATGGATGCCTGCCTGGGTTACATCGACGAGTACGCCGAGGTGTTCGGCCAGCTCATGCCCCACGAAAACGCGACTTACCTCTACCTCAGCAGCATGAAGGTGAAGGTGACCCCGGCTGTTCGCGTGGCTGGTCTTTGCAGCAAGTCATGAAGGCAAAGACTAATAATGACTAATGTCAGATACATCGGGGAAACAACATACACAAGAATATAAGTAGATACAGCAGTAATAATCCATTTAGCGCCGCTTATATTTTTTCCATTATCGGGGATTAACACATCAACTATACAAGTGTGCTATATTATTGTCTCCGAGGGCCACAGCGAAACGCCGTCGGACCCTACTGCTGTACTGGTGTCTACCGTACGTCTCCCCAATTTTTGGAGGCAATAAGACCCACGTATGACATGACACCCTGCTGGTAGCAATGCCTGAGCTGCTAAATAAACGACGATGGCCGGCTGCCAAACGCTGTGTACCAAGTGTGGCTGTGTGCTGGTCCTTTTTGTAACCGGCAGTCGTGGATGATGGTTAGTTACTGTGTGGGCGCACAGCACGTTTTGACGTTGGTGTGGGAAGCCAAAGGTTCCTGAAACTATGATAGATGCAATACAGCATGTTGTACACGGCAAACGTGCAGTGAACCATTCAACCATTAGTTGCATACCAGTATCGAACTGCAGCATGCCCCAAACAACTATACTTCTGGTGAGGTTGCTGTGCGTTACCTGCCTAGTGGTAGGGGTAGTAGGAGAAATAGTACTAGTAATAGTGATAGTAGAAGTGAAGACGTTGCCAAATTGGCACCACATGCTTATTTTACCCTTCCGCATCTGGAGAGTAGGCATCTAATAGTGCTGTAGTGGCGGTAATAGTTGATTGTAAACTACCTTCTGACACAAATTGTACTCTTCTTGCTTTATGATTTACTAATTTTTTCTGAAACCCCCAATTACTGGCCTATCTAGAAACAACGAGGAATAAAAATTCCATACATCAGCAGTCGTGCAAGGTCTACCCGAAGCACTTGGAGCGGGTTGCCTGGCTATTACTTTTTTTATTTGCCTGACTGAGCAGTAATACAAGAAGCTTCATTGGGATACATTATGCGAGCGAAGTTGTTTTTTTGCTTGTCATCGCTTCTCAGCATAATACCGTGGACCGTGGACATGAAAACGTTTTACCCACGGCCGGCTCTCCCATTGCTGGAGTCCTTCATCCTTAGTAGTGGGCGAAGCCGTTAGGTTTCGTCCCCGCCAAATCAGACCACATCCCTTCCGGCTTTCATAGTGTTTCATTTAACGACAGTTTATTCAAGAACAAGACGGGCATGAACAATAACGGGCAACAGCGTCGTAGGCGCGTGCTGGCAACTAAACGAAAAACGTGGGTGATTTGTCGATACCACATCCTATCTTAACCAGCTGTCACCGACACCACGTTTCATAGGAACTGTTCGATGACTTTCACGAGGAGAGGCGTGCGGCGGGTGAAGAGGATATCAGCTACGCTTACTTCACGAGGGTGTGGAGGAAGCGCCGCCGTCACTTCAAGTGTAAAACTGGGGGGACATTCATGAAATGCCATGCATGCACCCTGTTCAAGGATACACGCTTCGGGGCCCCGGGTATCAGGGCTACTAAGGATCCTGCCATCGTTGCTGCTGCTAAGAGAGAGCACGACATTCACCTGGAGGTACGATACTTACTCGGTCATGGCTACGGGAGTTTCAGGGTTAATATGGGAGGGGGGGGGGGGGGGAAGGGGCAGACATTTGTATGACATAGCTTCCTGTCAAGGACACCAAGTGGGATACAAGGGATCATCCTTTCATACGAGGGTGGATGCGTATGTGTGTGTTGTCAGGCCATGTATTTTGGACGCCTCTCTACTCCTTTTGGGGTAGGGTAACGCTCCACCCGGGGTAGCACAGGGGGGGGGGGGGGGTTGGGCCGGTCCGTACATTCGTACGATATGTTTGATACTAACGTATTTTGTCTTCTTGTCCTTTTTTCGAACTATGATTGACGCATTGATTGTGTTTAGTTGTAGTATTATACAGTATCGCCAGCGCTCTTTGTGTTTTTTCTACGTAATGAACAACCACTGGGTGAAAATTGTCATCATATTGTATAATATTTTGTGCGCCTTGTTCTTCTTCCAATGATGTATTTTTTCAATAATCAGCACGTCCTCCGTACGGTGAAGTACACTTTTTTTCCCTTGTGCACCACTCTACATGTATGCTTCGTACATATATCCACATACTCTGTGTACATGTTTTTTCGGGTGAACAGGGGTAGTAACGACCATACGCTCCTCCGTATGTACGGTATACATTTATTTTCAAACGTTCGCGCCACTAAATGATACCTACAGCAGCAGTGTACTGTATTACGCGTGCGTGTCGTCGCTCCTCGTTGTAAGAGAACGAGGGGGCAGGTGGGACGGCGGAAAGCACCACTCGTCGTCTACTACTTTGCGTGTGTAGGAACATGTGCGAGTGGACCTCCTAATCTGCTGTTTCGTCGTTCGGGACACGTGTTTTTCAACAGTATTGTGCTACAGCTGGTCTGGATTTTCACTTCCTCGCGTTTGTGCCACAGTCTTTCTCCCCCCCCCTGTCCCAGTATTTCTCTCCTCTCCCGCCCCATCCCCTTCGCTTTGTGCTTGCGAAAACTTCGGACACACGTTTGCATCTGATAAATTACACATCCCTAATCCTTATGCTCCTTGTCGCGTCTTCTTGTTACCTCCTCGAATATAGCACATCGCGCGTGATCGGGCGTGCCTGTTGAGGGACGAGCAGCGGGCAATAGCAGCAAAGAACAACGACGAACCTCTGGATACTGTCGCGATACAAGCGGATGCAGCGGCTCAGACTGCGTTCGCTATCCCCATGTGTTCGCCCGTGACACATGGAACCGACAAGTGAGTACATGATATAATTTGGTGTGCTTGTAGGTACTGTCTTGGCGAACGTTGGGAGCTACATGGGGGAGGGGCTTTGGGCAACCCATACTCGTCTCCAGTCACTTGTCGAAACATATATTACGTTGTCTACGTGTAACCTGCCATATCCAGTCAGTGCAACGGTCACCAATACATTCAAACCTCTGCCGCAAAAAAAAAGGTTAATATTCAACTTCAACCGGCCGTCGAGATTAGAGTGGTTACCATAGATTATGGATGCGGTGTCACTCTTTGTTGGCGATGTGCTGAGGTGTAGATGCCTTATGATGACAGTCCTTCGCTCACTCTAGGGGTACTTCATTAAACTACCCTAGGGAGTTAAGTGCGCCATGTTTTGGATATTTGCGCGACAATATACACCTAAAAGCCGCTCGGTTGTGTCACATTGAATATTTGGGCGTGTGTTTGTGTCTGTGTGCGTTTTAGTATAAAATGGCGTCTGGCACATGGCTTTTAGCTTCAGGGATGAAACTATGGTACAACAACACCGCCCTCGTGATATCCCAATAAATCAATGTGTGCTGGGACTACGATAGTGTCAGCAGTATTTAACACGTGTTAGCAACAAGAGTGAGACAAATTGGGGACATCGAGATGGTTTCCATGCTTTGTGCGCCCTTGTGTGCGTTTATGTAGATGCAGCCGTATATCGTAAGACTTAGTGGGTGTTTCGTTTGCGGTGAATGTGCGCATTTTTTTATTGCAAAATTCAACCAGGCGTTCTTAACGAAAGGTAGCACCTATATCTCGTGCGCGGCAAACTCTATGATGAAGTTACACGGTCTTGCTTTCCCGATGTCGTGTGTCGTGTATGTTTACCTTCTCCAGGGGATACGCCGAACGACAGAAAATCATGGCTGTACTCGTCGAAGGCCAGTTCATGGAGATCTTTCTTACGCCCCAGAACCTTGGAGGAGGTGGGTGTATTCCCTTGGACGTAGCAGTCGTGTCATTAACCCTACTCGTCACTGGGGGGCTGATTGGTTCGCGATTTAACCACCTGTACTATATGTTGCCTCCCCCCCCCCCGCGATATATACACCTACAGTAATAGTATAAAAACATGATTTGAATTGACTCGCATCCTCGTCGTTGTTGCTGCATGCACGTTCTGTGATGCTAGCAGCACCAACGAGAGTCGACCTCCACCTTGATAGAAACGCACGGCAAGGGCCACATTTCGCATGGAGAGGGCACATTACTTTGTAGTAATGCATCGCGAGCCCACTGTCAAAACCTTGGTACGGCGCTTGGTGTATGTAGGTTTCTACACATTCGGACCATTGTATCGTTGGTACCAGTCTATGTATAACCTACCTTGAATTTTCCGTACATTATTGTATTTCGACTTTATTTACCGGAAACTAAGAGCGTCCTAACAACCCTGTTCGCACGTATGCAAACCCTGGGTATGGCTAACCCTCACGCCATTTCACTATTATGCTTCTTGCATGGCTAAATACAGGCTGCAATCTCATCTGCACCGCCCTGCACCATACACTCAACCGACTGTTTGAGAAGCACGTCCCTGCCGGAACGAAGCCGTTCATCCGCCGTCTGACAATCCAGGTATGTAAGGCGGAAGCTACAGCACCAGGTCTCACGAGTAACAGGACGCATAATGAGTTAGAGGTAGGGGAGCAAGGGTGGGCATGCGTGCCTTGTGTTGAGACGTATTCGCGATTGACTGCGATGTGTGCCATCTACCCAAACCCGATATTGCCCCCCCCCCCCCCTTAACCCGCGCTGCTGCTGTTGCTGCTGCGCTGCTGGGGTTGGCGTCGGTTGGCAACGTCGCTGTAAACCACGTCTCTCACTACGTGAGCTAGAACACCACCAGGGTACTGTCTTTTTTTTCTCGTTTTTTTCCTTTGGCGGTAACCGAGATGGTGGTCGAGTTAGATTATACTGTGCGGAGTGGGGAACCTTAACTCCGGGCAAGGGGGATGATATCACGTAGTGTTAATATGGTAAGGCACCCACGAGGCAGTTACATAGTATCCCAATTGCTGTCTCTGGAAGTGGCCACACCAGAAAATAAATTAATTAATTCGAAGCTGTCATCCATATGCCAGAAAGTACGCACAAGGTGCGGAAGTCCGCCTGGCAAGTGGTTCTTAGCAGGATGCAGCTCACCATTCATGTGACTCGCCGACTACCTCACGGCGTTTCGCGCTTCGTGCACGCGATGTCTGCCTGGTCGGTGAAAACCCGACGTGCTCCGTCCCAGCATTGTAGGGATGCGAGGGTCTATGGTCTTAAGACTACGGCTATGCATGGAATGAGTACACCCCCCCCCCCTCGCGCTCCTTACCCCCTCTTCAATTGGAAACTGAAACCTAACCACTTACTTTCGAACGGGGGCGACTTCTTTACAATATTAAAAAATGCCTCGCCCTCCCACCCTCCACCCCTCCCAAGGTACGAACTCCACCGGGGGTAATTTCTGTGTGTGGTGATACCGCCTAACACTACTTGTCGTTGTACTGCGAATGATAAAGGACATCAGCACTGACTAGTATCTAGTGCAGTAGAGATGAAGACAAGAGGTTGCACCCTTTTTTTTATGTACCATCCATGTACGGGGTGTTCATCCGCTATTTGTTGCATGCGTTTGGGCTCTGTACGCGGATTGATGATTCAACCCTGACATCATCCCTAAGCACTAACATGTTGGACTTTTTCGCTGGTACTTTCCTCTCCCGTTGATTGTTTTCCAGGAAAGAAAAAAATCTAAATCTAAATCGGACCAAACAATTGCCCGCCCTTCCTGTTTTGTCTCATCATTTGTTTTTCCTTTCCATTCATGTCTTTCAATTTTTTTGTGGTTTTTGTTTCTTGGATCGACTGCTACTACTACTTCTCCTGTATTATTTCGAAACTCTACCGGACGTCGAGCCTTTGCTTCTCTGTCAATCAAATAACCAGTCAATCCCGCGAAGACAATTTTTCTTGTGGCGGGTATTCATCGCTATTGTTTCTACTTTAATTATTTTTGCCGGAGTCCCATCAATGTCTAGCGTGTGACGACGGCTTGCACTTTGTTAAACTAATTTGATCTCTACCACAACGTCGACAGGTCGACAACTGCGTTTCCGAGAACAAGAACCACATCCTTCTGGGATACCTCGGGTCCCTCGTCGGTCGGGGCATCATTGGCAGCGCCAAAATTCAGTTCATGCCTGTCGGTCATACACACATTAAGATCGATCAGGGATTTTCGAGGTCAGTTCGGCTTTGTTGGGCACGTCTAGATATTTTGTTCTAGTTGTCGTACTGTTTGTGTTATTCATTTATTTATTTATGTATTTATTTATTTTCAGTGTCTTATCTACTCCTTTGTGAACCTACCTTTAGCTCGCTTACGAGACAACGTGTCCATCTTGCTTGCGTGTTGCTCAGCCACACCCATGCGTATTCTGTTCGTGTTTCACACGTTTCTTGCCAATAAAAAGCTTGTATCATATCCAGTAAAAAGCTTGTATCATAGTATGCTCAGTTTACGCTGAGCTGAGTCACCTGGTGTCTTGTGGTCATAGATTCGTTTCTTTCCCATGTTCCAGCCCCCCGAGCTTTGGCAGCAAATCGTTATATCTCAGACTTTCCCCGATAACTCCTATACATTATTTGTTATTGTCTTGCCCACGGTTTTTTTTTGTCCGGGATGTTTTTTCTTTAGGCGCTTGCCCCGTAGATATTATATCTATTGGCGATTTCTGGCTATGTCGGTGGAGTTGATAATAATGGAAAGCGTTGCTTTTTCGTGAATGAAGCAGTTTCTCGAACATGTCGAGCGTTTCATGGTTTGACAAGAACATATGTCCCGTGTTTCGGCGTGTAGATATGTTTTTGTGGGGTTTCGTCACGAAATTCAATTCGGTTCTCTTTTCCGGGAAGAGTTTTTCCAGGGGCTATCGGTTGGAAAATACAGTACAACCGGCAAATTTTTCCAGCCCACGATTAAGTGTTTTCCCGCAAAGAAGGCCTAACCCGTCAAATATCACACAGCGAGTACGACAGTATCATACCGCAATCTCGATAGGAGGCTGTACAACCCAAACTCAACGTTTAATGTAATCACTCCGACTGGTTATTGATGTTCCCAAACCACATATATGCTGTGACAAGTTTTGTCTCTAACCCTTGTTGAGCTTTTGTATTTATTCATTCTTTTGGGTGTGTGCAAGTACCTCGTTGTGCTGAAATAGTTGGTAAATACCAATCGCAATGAAATTTCTTGGCCACGTGCGCCGCTACCACACTTGAGACTGAACCTTTTTTTGTTCCTTTGCTTTGTCGCCTCCTGCTTTCCCCGTTCTTCTTCAGGTTGGCAGTAGGCTGCAAGCAGCTCAACCTCTTCATCAGGGAGGAGCAAGCGGCAGCCTTCTCGGCGTCGTACAAGACGCTGCCCGTGCACACAACCACCCTCCGCAATCTCGGGAACTTTAAAGGCGTTGTCCTTGCCGAGGTGAAGAAGATCAACGGAATCTCCAAGCCGCGGGCCTTCTCCCTGCAGAAGGACGGCGAGCTGCGGGTGACGGTGGGGATGAAGAACTTCATGCATGACGAGGTGTTCACGGGCATGCCTCGCCCTGGAGTTTTCGCTGGCGAGCCCCACCAGCTCTTCATTGGCAGCGTCCCAATCGTCGAGGATGCCCCCGCGTTCAATCTGAAGCCGGTGAAGCCTGAGACCCTCCGAAAAATCCAAGACCGCTACGACTCTGTTCACTGCCGGCTAAAGTCTTTGTATCCCGAAGGTGAGAGCGCCTGTGTATTGTCGCTGTGTGGTTCAAATGCGCTTGCTAACGAAGGTGGGAGCTAGACCCTTTTAATTCACTAGCCTTCTTCCGCAATTGCCTCTTTTGTATCGCTGTAGTCACATCTCTTCAAATATTATGTTGTATTCCCTAAACAGGCCCACTTTCCTATAACCCCCCCCATACGACTACGGCCATGCATGATAATGAAGTACACCCCCCCCCTATATATTTATAGGTTGGGTTGGCGTCGCCTGGCGACGACGCTGTAAAACATGCCTCTCACTGCGTGAGCTAGACAACCATGGTGCCGTTTTTTTTTTGTTTTTTTTTTTGCCGGTCACCGAAGCTGGCGGTCGAGTAGATCATTGGTGCGGGGTGGAGAACCTTTGCTCCGCACAAGGGGAATGATCGTATCACGTAGTGTGTATATGGTAAGGCACCTTGGAGGCAGTTACATAGTGCTCCCATTGCTGTTTCGAAAGTGGCCACACCAGATATAATATTAACTCATTGAAGCTGTCATCCATATGCAAGTCCGCCTCACAAGCGGTTCTTAGTCGGATGCAGCTCACCCTTCATGCGACTCACCCAACACCTCACGGCGCTTCGCGCTTGGTGCTAGCAATGTCTGCCTGGTCGGCGAAAACCCGACATGCTCCTGTAGGGATGCGAGGGTCTATGGTCATACGACTACGGCCATGCATGATACTGAAGTGGGGGGGGGGGGGGGGGGGGGGGGGGGGGGGGGGGGGGGGGGGGGGGGGGG
>JAYJMJ010000271.1:0-10713 GCA_036873875.1 Laminaria ephemera
TTCGAAAAGGTGCTTCCAAAGGCTGCCGTTTGGAGGTTGCCGACGTTCTGTGAATTTTGCGTCATAGCTGACTTTCCGGAAGGTGCTCAGAAGGTCGGCCTTTTGCACACCTTCTACTATGTCGGCAGAAGGGGGAGATCCCGTCCACCCGTGGGGAGAGACATGATCGATATCCGCCGTAGCCACCAGATCATTTCACGAACAGATGAGTTGCGATTGCCTGCAAAGAACGAAATATGAAAAGTGCTTGGTGGAACGTTGTTGCACACCCCACCAAACAAATGACTTATCGGCGTACTCCTCGGCAATGACGCAATGACGTCGAATAGGTTCCCATATCTAACATATTACCACGCGTTGACACTAGGTACGCACGCCCCGCGGTTGACTTGTACGGGGTAGCCCGTTTTGAGGGGCACAATCCGCCCATGGTATCATATCAAGCAGGTACAACAACACGTTTCAAGCTCATACTAAAACGTACCGGTTGCAACGACCGGACTTTTTCGGGCTCCTCAGAGCTCAAATTATCCAGAACGTGACATCGACACGGGCGTTATCCGTACCTGGTTCTCCGGTTGAAGGTAAACGTAGTAGTAACTTCTCCGTCCCGTCCGCCCAAATGTATTGTAAAATGAAATTCATGCCGAAAAACGGAATTAAGGTAAAGGAATGAACGTTGCGAGTGCACCTCGTTTTAGACGTATGCTACGGTAGGGGTATGTTAGTTATATTTCGTTCGCTACAGCAGTATATAGCCAACAGCCTATCGAGTCGCTGGTAAATAACATATTCGTCTATAGACAGTGTTCAGTATAGTGTAGTGCCGCTCAAGGAGCTCACACCCTCAGACAAACGACACCGCAGCGGGCGGCCCAGCACCACATGCTGGTGTGGTGATGTGTACCTCCGCTGTAGGTTGGCTAGTTGCGTTTCTCAGAGCCAGCGATCTGTCGCTGTAACGAGGTGGGTAGAAGAGTCGAGGCCTCGGCGTAGTCTGTGTATTTCCGTCGTTCTACGAGGGGCAAAGAAGGTTGTCGTTGTGTGTGCGTGCCGTGTATACCCACTTCATTCACAGAAACACCATCACCAACACCATCACCGCCACCACCAGACTAAAACAGCAACAAGCAACATATTATCTATCGTGGTCGCGGGCTTTTGCGCCTTCTGCGGCAGCGGGTTCAATCGAAGTCACACAGCATCAAACAACAGCAGTCCGAGTATGTACTATTTTGCGGAGAACGATAGTAATCAGAACCCACGATATTAACAAAAACCCATACATTCCCCTGATATATTAACCTTATTTGGTCCTGATTACTACAGTACTGTATGTTCCCCCGTCATTCGTGAAAAACTCTAAACCCAGTCTACTACTAAGTATAACGGACTCTCGAACCCCTGGGAAAACATCCCGATAATTTAATGCCCCAAAAATTGTTCCTCATGTATAGGAGTGGAGCCGACGGGCACAGGGGCCTGTACGTGAGGAAAGTTTTCTTGGGAAAATAGTGACTTCACTTGATAATAGACTGCAGTCCCGAACTTTCCCACTTTCCCAGGAAAGTTCCACCAGGAAAGTTCCACCAATTTTCCCACCAATGAAATACGAGTTTTGCAGGGATTTTGTAGGGGCATGCCATGGGTCGGTGATTGGCGGACACCAGCGACTACGATTGCGCCGCTGCTGTGAAACTTGAGAGACCGCTTGCAGCTCAGACCGCTTGCAGCTCAGATCCTCAGACAAACGACACCGCAGCGGGCGGCCCAGCACCACATGCTGGTGTGGTGATGTATCTCCGCTGTAGGTTGGCTAGTTGCGTTTCTCGGAGACTGCGATCTGTTGTTGTGACGAGGTGGGTAGAAGAGTCGAGGCCCCGGCGTAGTCTGTGTATTTCCGTCGCTCTACGAGAGGCTCAAGTTGTTGTCTTTGTGTGCGTGTATACCCACTTCACATAAACACCATCATCACCACCACCACCACCAGACTATAACAGCAGCAAGCAATATATTATTTTTCGTGGTCGCGGGCCTTTGCGCCTACTGCGGCAGCGGGTAATCCCTAGGCCGAGTTCAATCGAAGTCATACAGCAACAAACAGGAGCAGTCCGAGTACGTACTATTACGGAGGACTATAGTAATCAGCACCCACGGTATTAACAAAAACCCATACATTCCCCTGTTTTACCAACCTTATTTGGTCCTGATTACAATGTTCCCCCGTCATACGTGAAATTAAAAACCCAATCTAATATACAACCAAGTATAACGGACTCTCAAATCCCCCGGGAAAACATGCCGATAATTGATAATTTAATGCCCAAAAAAATGTTCCTTCGGTATACGCAAGAGTGGAGCCAAATATATTGCAAGCTTGCAAGTTGCGAGTCTATTTTGTTGCAAACTTAAACTTTGCTCACAAACGTTCCCACAAACACGTTGGGTAAGGGACGGGGTAGATTGACTCCGTAAAAATTGAGAAAAAGCGGACAAAGTGCATGACCCTCTCCACTCTCTTCTCTTGGGCGCACGTGCACCTACCTCACTCGGCGCCTCGCATTTTGATGGGGTTTCCGTTGTATTATGAGGCGTTTATCGTGAGACGTATACTCAAAAGTATCGGCAGCACTGGCAGCTCCCTCAGCCAGTACTACGACGTAGTACTGCTGCCAGTACAGTAGTACTGCGAGTACAGTCCTACTGTAGAATGTATTTGCAGCGCATAATGGACTACAACAACCCAGTCCTACCAGCAGCAGTTGTGCTGTTAGAGTTTCGGTTCCATGGAGAAATGCTGCACGACTAAAAAGTGCAAAGTCGCCTAAAGCGTAAGTCGAACGAGCACCTACAACCTACAGAGTACCTACAGTATCTACCTGGGGTATCAAGTACCGGTACGCGTCAATTTCGAGCCAGTGTCAACAAGTAACTGCTTGAACCTTGTACTCGTGCGAGAAACTCAGCGTGTACAACCAGGACAGCAGCATACTGGCAAAGCTGGCATAAGGGGCTTTCAACTTCCAACACAGGACTAAATAATAGTACTCTGCTTCCAGTTCGCGACGCCAAGCATCAACGCCCAGCGTGCTGCGCCGCAGCTTATTATCCCCCTCCACAGAACAAGAACACATCGTCGGTCACACACAAGGGAGAAAGTGGGCAAATATGCTACCAGGTACTCAACATGGGACGTAGTACCACAACAACAACACAGCAGTAAATGCACCTGCGTACCAGCCCAGGGTATATATTGTTTGTTGTACAGGAGTACCTACAGCAGTAGTACCAGGTATCATACAATTAGACTGCAGCAGTATCACACCAGCACAGAGTACAAGTTCTGGTACACGAGAGACTACAGCAAGCAGCATCGCCGATGATCTGGATCCTCCTCCTCATCACGTACCAGCACCAGGTATAATACAACAACTCTCACACGATCGATCGATTGCTGTCACTAAAATGATCAAAATCCTCCGAACCTTCGACACGGCTTGGAGTCCCTTGTTGTCCTCATCAACGGTCTTCAAGACGTCCAGCAAAGAAGAAGGGGGTCTCGTCGCCTTGAGCCTCTTGTGCTGTCGGAGGTCGAGGTAGGTCTCGAGAGTGTAGACCGACAACGTGAAGATAATAAACACCAGCAGAAATGGCCATTCGCTCTTCCCAGCACCCTCTTGGCGGTACTTGGGGAAATCCTCGAGACTTAAGGAGCTCTCTAAGCCCCGAAGGAATGTCACAGCAGAATCAATAAGACAACACAGCATGATTTCTACGAAGAGCCAAGGTACCCAGGCCCAAAAATGCAGCCCACAACCCACAACGTCGGACAAACCTTACCAGTACCACTCCCGAGCTTTTCAGGTTTTCGGGGTTTCGTAAAGGTATGATTGGCGTTTTCAGATGCGGCCCCCTCGGTGGGCGCCAACACGCCAAATTCCGTGCGTGTACCCACTAATCCTTTGAGTCGTGAAAACTCGGATCCCCTTCTCACTGGATACCTACCCGGCGGGAGTAGCGCGAGAGGTTTCACTGGGACGGCTATATCCACAGCCATCAAAACAACAACTTCTAAGCTTCTTTTTCCCACACAAAAGGCGGCAACCAATTTGTACGCGAAGAAAATACCCATTCTTTTTTTTCCTTCAAAGCGAGGCTGAAGCACGGGAAGGAGTTCAGTTGTTCGGAACGCAGCAGGGCGGAAGGAAGGAGGAGAGGGCACCAGCATTCCTGCTGTCGCGAAGTTATAGCGTGCTGCTGGGTGGACCCAAACGTTGTCAGTCTTCTGAAAAAAACATCTTGGAGCTATGGAACAAGGAGGGTCCCCTCCTCAAATCAGCGGTGAGAGAATGGGAAGTAGCTTGTACTTGGTGCTCGTAGCAAGCAGCCTGGTAAACGATCAGGGGTTCGAAAGTTCCACAGCGTTGCCTTGGCCAACTTAGCTAAGAAGGCTTATGGCTTATGACCCTTTGGGGGGGATGCCGTGGTGCATGTACAGCAGCAGTGTCAGTGATGATGCGCCATGGTCGCCGTCATACGTCGTATACGCGCAAGCTGCAAGGTGGAACGAAAGCAAGAGTACGAGTGCGCCCTCGGTTCTTCCGTTTTGCCTTATTCCCGTCAACTACGAGTCGTAATGCAGGGTGCAGGGTCCGCTACGTTCTAATACGCACACTACATTAATAAAACATGGTGCCGCTGTGTGGTACCAGGTATCATATACCTGGTACCTGCTGTACGAGTACAAGTACGAGACTAATCTTTTTTGCAGGACGATATCGTTCAGACATAGATAGGGCAATGTCAACCGAACCGAACATGAGTACGTTAGAAAGCAGCGGAAGTAGACTGGGTGGGTGCTCTGGCATTCCATGGAACGAATCCGCGCCTCACCGCCCCACCGCTCACGGCGCATCCTATAAATTGAAGTCGGGCGGGCTGCTTTTTTAGATGAACCGCGAGGAAATTTTGGTTTTGGTCACCTGCTTTCTCAGTCGTGGTCATGCATGCACCCAGCAAGCAGGAAAGAGGCATTATAATACGTGTCCGATCATACTGCAAGCAGAGTTGCTTGTACACTACCACGAGTGAACGCGCCCGAGATTACCACTTGTATTTCCTTTCAGTATGTAGTCTATGCATCCTGTAATGGCATTATTCTCCAGTAAACCCTCCTGCAAACTGCAGAGAACCAGCAGCACACCGAAAGGCCACTCCAGTATTCTATTCATAGATCTAGACTTCAGCAGTAGTTATGATACAGCAATACCGGCCCTCTGATAAGAAACCGAGATATTGATTGGTGTTAGGCTACAGCAGTTCTTATTTGAGGAAGGGTGTGTCCAACACTAACTGCAGTATAACAGCTAGCTGTCTAACTTCTTATTTCCCCGCAGTTTTTAGGCTAAGTTTCTTGTGGGGCTCTTTCTTATGAAAGGCCCGGTAGCGAAACGCCGCTGCACTGCACGAAGGAGACCGCCCGAGTCGCGTCGCCCCCCCCGTCGCTTTTTTACTCCTTTTTTTTACCAGGTAATGTTTATTAATAGTCTTTTTTAATGGAAGGAACGGACAGCGGCGTCTGCGCGGTTCAGATGAAAAAAAATGAAATTCTATAAATATCTGCTGGAATGAAACTCGGTTTTTGCGTTGACTTCTTCACGTTCACAACTTCACAGGCTTTCATCTTTCATCTTGCATTTGAGACACGTCAAAGATGTCGAGGGACGGTCTAGGTTTGTCCCGTCAAGTATTATGTAAACTTAAACTACTATTTGTATGCGGGGAAGTCCTTGACGACGGTCCGTGACGACTGTCCGTCAAATCTGTCCGTCAAGGGGCAAGAGTGCCGTCAACCGACATATTTGATACCTGGTACATGTTGTGCGAGTAGCTTTCCAAGAAGTACTCAGGCGCCCCGGTAGTCTAGTGGTTAACCTCGAATACTACTAATACTAAGGTTGGATGCAGGGGTTCAAATCTCGGTATGGAGATTTCTATTTTCTAGAGACCCCAACTGCCGACAGCGCTCTATAGCGTGGGTGTAAGCACAATTCTACGCGAGTCGACGAGGGAAGAAAGTGCTGAATTCTTGCGATAAAAATGAAGGCGCGTGCCGTCCGTAGTGGGGAGTGGGGAGAAGAGCCTGATAAGTGGCCCCGGATCTGAGTTATGACTAGGGAGGGAGAAAGGATTTTTCAAGTAAGTTCGGTGCAGACTACAGAATATCAACCGAATTTTCTGCTCGGTACATCTTTCAACCTCTATCTGATAACATTTTTTATGGAGTTCCCCCAGATTCTTAACCCCCTCGACTTACGGGGATTTATCGGGTAAGTCCCCCTCCCCCAACGGAACCTACGATGTAAAGAGGAGTATAAGTCGCCGGCGCTTTTGTCAAACAGGAAACACGCGCGGGAGAGGACGGGAGGGCACCTTACCACTTACTTACCTGGTATTCGACACTATGGTTGAGGGTCACTGCTGTGTACAACACGAATATAACTAACCCTAACGCTATAACGCCAACCCAATCAAGTAGTGTACAATACGAATATAACTAACCCTAACCCTGACGCTGACCCCAACGCAGTCAAATAGGTGGTACCAGGTAAGGCCTGCTGGAGGACGGCCCCTGGAATGACTGGGTTTCTCATGTATGTGTGCATGTGTGTGTGAGCGGGCAGGGCATGTGAGGCGCATCTTTTTGTGAACAAACATCACATGAAATGATACGCTAAATACGATATGTATGAGCGTGTGAGAGCCGTGGCTGGAAGGTTAGCAGAGCATTGCGCGATTTATTTTGTTTTTGGCCTGCGGCAATTCTGATGAACTGTTCATACTCGTATTGTGAGACATGTGTGATACACGCGAGTGGAGCAGTTATTGGTCTAGCGATGCGATACGCTGCCGCCGTGTTCATGGACCTGGTGCACTGCTGTTACTAAAAGTTATTCAACTGCTGTTATCGTAATACACTCCTTATTATGTACCTGGTACAACGGACGCGAAACGTGCAATGTTTTTTCTGTCTTGCAGATGCTCCAGTCTCTGCGAATTATTACTCCTGTGTGTTGTCTTGACCTTGCTGTTCACATTTTCATAGGGATGATACGTATGATATGATGGGAGCATTGATGTATTTATGAGTATCGCGAAGAAGTTGCGAATACGGCGATTGTTCTGCATCGATTTTCATATTTCGTACGTAGCTTGTTCTGCCACGATTGCCACAATGGTTGAGCACCGCGCATCTGTTACCGGAAATGCTTAGAGCAGCAGCAGCGGGGGAAGGATTGTGACGACCAACAAACTCTGCGCGCTCGTAGTGCTTGCTGCTTACTGGTTAGAGCTGCTTGCTGGTCAGAGCACGCAGTTTTCGGGTCGCAAATGACGAACTGCTATGATAACGTGCGGGTTGACCTCTAGACCTCATGAGCTGAAATATTTAATGGGTTTCATAGTTTTATGGCGTTGCTTGCGCCGGGTTCCCGACCGCTCGAGTTTTTAGCTTAGTTCCTTTCTCTGTGGAAGATTTGCCTCACCGTCATTCTCTTCGTCAGCCAATGGGCGAAAAGATCGCTGCAACACACAGCAGTGCACCAGCGTCCCGTTTTATGTTTTGTATTTGTCTCGACGTAATTTGAGAAAATCTCGAACTGTTCACTTACTATGTTTATGTTTTACTCCAGAGACAGGGCACGGCGTGCAACACGCAACATGACACATGGCGCCGAAGAAGCGGTATGATATCCACAGCACGTGCAAATGAAGTAGGGGGCCCCTTTTAATCGTGGGACCCTAGTTCGCCCGGGACGAGAGGTCTCTTATATACCGACGTCCCTTGTCAGTTTTGGCACGTCTGGCACTGCTGACACAACTCGTTTTCTAGCAATCTGCTTGGCGTTTTGCAAGCGGGGAGACTGTATTGGCCCATTGTAGGGGACCTGGAGTCCCTTATTTGCCCTTAAAAGGGGCCACCTACTGTATCAATATCGGACCCGCCCTGTTCACACACGCAAACCGCGATGCATGCGCCCACGTCGCTTACACGTTCAGATTGTTTGTTACCGAAGTGTTAGCCTCGTGCAATACTGGAAGGTTAGGGTAGGGTTAGGGTTAGTTGCGTGCATTGCCGTAACGCCCCCTTTTGGTTTCCATTGCGCTGTTTTCCGTGCATCGTTAACATCTACCAGGTATGGACCATGCCGGTTCCAACCGTCATGACCCATATAGGTTAACGCTGTGACTAGTGTTTTATCGTATCGTATCGGAAGTTCTGACAAATCGGAAATCGTATCGGTAATGTATCGCATAAAGAAGCTTTCCGATATCCGGTACGAACGTTGCTTCTGGCGGGGAGCGGAGGTCGCTCTACCGTCCCCTCCCCTCCCGTTATGAGGATCCAAAGTGAAGTATTCAATGTGAGGGACCAGGAAAAAAAAAACATGCAGGCTCCTCCGGCAGCACCATGATCTGTATTTTCAATCGGATTGTTTACCGGATATCAGTGTTTTAGACGCTTATCGGATCGGAATCGATTATCGTTCCGATATGTAGCAGTAGCTCTGACCGTCAACCTACAAATTTTCTTGAAACGACGCTGATCATATATTATAGCTGAACCTCTGATCTTGCTTGATGTTTCGACAGGCTACCTTCAGAATAGGGCCAAACCGGCGCGTGCATTGCCGTAACGCCTTCATTTGGTTTCCATTGCACTGCTTTCCGTCTATAATATCATTATTAAAGCAGTGATTGCCATGATGCATTAAAACACATCGATCATATATTAATAGCTGACATTGATATTGACGAACGCTTATTTTCGTTTCCATTGCACTGCTTTCCGTCTACGGTTGTAACGCTGTGACCGTCAACCTATACGAATTCCACTAAAAAACGCCATATTCAATATTAAAACGAAAGAAGAATCGAACACGGTTAAGGGCCTCTATAAACATATTAATAAACGACTTTACTCACGGCACAAAAAACAACACTGATAATATGTTTTGTTCACATTATTGCCCTATGAACACGGATGATCTGCTTTTTTCTCAGTATTAACCCTTTTACTACTGCAGAACTGATCCAATTCTAATTACGAGTAGTTTTTCCTGACAAGCGTGGGTGGGGTCCTAGAGGGGTTAAAACTTAAAACAATATATATATATATAATATATATAATATATATATATATAATTCGTTTTTTCTCTGATCTTGACGATGTTTGACAGGCTACCTTCAGAAGAAGGCCAAGACCGGCAAGTGGCAGAAGCGATGGTTCGAAACCAACGCGCACTATCTCACCTATTACAAGGTACGGGGTAATTCTATCGTATGGTTGTGAATTATGACCAGTGCAGGGTGATGGTTGTGCTTAAATATGACCAGTGTAGGATGGTGCTTAAATATGACCAGTGGGTATAGTAGCCTCCCCTCCTCTCCAATGGCTGATGAGCTGGTGGGTCGATTGTTCCTGCAGCTTGCATCTATGATACCTGCAGTAGCAGTTCTTCAAAGACGTGTTTACTACAGTAGTAGGGTACAGCAGTATGTACTCTTCAGGTACCAAGTACCCGGGTATCAAACCTGGTTGTTTTGGTCGTACTCGGGTGGGTTACCCGGGTAAATACCCTACTAAATAGGAGCATGTCCTTGCAGGTGCTTGTTCTTCTGCACAACGGTAATGTTTTGGCATGGCATTCAGAGGCGGAGAGATGCGTTAAACTTTGACGCAGCTGTAGGAGCACCCAGCGCATACTGCTGTACATGTGTAGACTGTAGACACACACGTAGCGTTGCGTAATTCTCGTATATACGCCGCTTTCGCCAACAGTAGAACTAACGGCGTTACCCGTCTGCACATTATTAGTTGTCTCGCGGTCTTCGGTAGACGTTTACACGGGTATTTTGTCGTTTTTCCTGATTCCGATACCTCCTAGACGCCGGCCCCTTGCGGATATTTTGTCGTTTTCCTAATCCGGACACCCCCTAAAAAACCCTGACCCTGAACGTCGTCGGTGATGTTTTGTGCAGTCTAACCCTAACCTCTACGGATATTTTATCGTTTTTCCTACGGTGGTCCCGACACCTCCTAAACCCAACCCTGATCGTCCTCGGTGATGTTTTGAGCAATCCAAGAGAATCGAGAAGCACCCTATCCCCTTCCGGATATTTTTAAGGAATATTTTGTCGCTTTTCATTTTTACTCGTAATCCCGACACCTCCCAACCCTAACCCCCAACCCTAAACCTAAAGCTAAACCTTTGCCGTTTTTCCTCCGACACCTACTAACCCCAACCCTAACCCTTAACATCCTGGATGATGTTTTTTGCAGTCTAAGAAAATGGATAAGAATTCTAACCCTGAATAAACGTCCTCGGTGATGTTGTTTTGTGCAGTCTAAGAAAATGGAGAAGCTTCTGGCGGCTCTGAACCTGCCGCAAGTTGGAGAGATCCGATTGGTCGACCCCGATGACGAGTCGTACGAGGAAGAGAACGATGGCTCGCTCTTCACCATTGAACTCAACGACCGGATTTATACCATGAAGGTGATTGATGTCCTTGCTCTCGCTTTTGTAACCGTTGTTTGGGTGTTTCAGCCGTTTCGCTGTAACCGTGAACGGCCAGATTTTTATAAAAAAACTAAAAATACACAACAGCTGTGAGATCTAGGATTTCGTCGAAACTCATCTTTGCAAGCTGTGT
>JAYJMJ010000277.1:0-28478 GCA_036873875.1 Laminaria ephemera
CAACGCAGTCACCGCTTCCGTCCTAGTGACCACTTTCCAACCGCGCGACGTGGCCCTGACTGTCAGCGGCGCCCCCCTGGCAGCTGCGGGTGCTCGTTGAGCAATTCCAGCAGAGCTTCGAAGGCTCCCATCGACGCCCCCCCTACCTCCCTCTCGTTCGACAACCGCGTTCGCGTAATCGTGCACCCTGCTCTTTTTTATCTCATTTCTTTGCTACAAATCTGACCTGCACGGCCGTGGCGGTCGGTCTGTTCCCGAACTCAACCTGCATTCCTCCGTGTTAAAACGTTAGGCAGTCTCGCGTCAAACAAACCTCGGGGAGGACTTTCCCGTCCGCGTATGCCCACAACTCTGACGTTTTGCACAGCAGAAAAAATGGCACTGCGAGGCCTAACCACATGAGATATCCTCCGTCTTCCATACCCGCGAGTACCTGTCGCCCTTGCGATAGCAGTGAACACGTCAGCGGTAATCTGACCTGTGCTTTACTTTGTGTCATGCTGTGCGCCCTGCCTATCCCCTTTCCTACTGCCGTTATCATGCAATGCGACATCGGCAACTCCCATCCTGCAAACATCTTGTGAAAGAAGGTGATTGCTGCTAAGGATCCTCTAACAGTTGACAGCCGATTATTATGCACGGAACAGCGGGACGCCATGAACCCAAGCAGGTCAGACAGCACTTCATTGGGATCGGCAAGAGTATACAACCACGGCTCTTTACTCGTTGCTTGTCTCCCTTTGACCCAGGTGTTCCACTTCGCTAGGTAGGCTTTCTGATTGCTCTTCCCGACTAAACCGAGCGCGAGGGTTTGCACGAACCGCGCCACCTATTCCTTATGTCCTCCCTTGTTGTCCCCTGTTCCTGAAGGAGCGTGTGCAAACAGTAGACATGCATGCTGCTACCGTAGAGATACACCGTTTATTTTTCTGAGTAGAGACTCCGCACTTGTGGAGCTATACCTCACCCAAAAACTTGTTTTGAGTAAACAAGAAGTTCAACCCGATGACCAAACCCATGGCCTAGGTATAGAAAGTGTTCATGTTGGAAAACAAGAATGATATTCCGACGAATTTAGGTTAGGGAGCCCCGTCATTAAGAAAATGTATTTGCCAAGTGCTACCTCTAATGTACGCGAATCAGCTGAGTTCTGCTCCGCTCATTTGGTTCCATAGGAAATCATCACGCTTGCTGAGAATATTCTTTGTCTCAAGTACGGTATCAAAAATCCCTTTCACCCGCTCTTCAATGTCTTGTTCCGACCAATCGTCAGAGTTGGTTAGCTCGCTGACTTAGTCCGCCAGACCCAAAACGAGGCCAACGGGAGATACCATCCGCTAAGGTGTTCTGGACGCCGGGATGAGTTTTGCAGTGTGGTTCCAACCCCCCTTGACTTCGACACGGCCGAGCATTCTCATAAGTGAGCATTCTCGTTTGTCCCTCGCCCCCCCCCGGATCGAAAGATCCAAGATACTGCTGCCATGTTGTCACCGCGCATCACAATTGTATCCCTCTTGGCGTCCGCCCTGTCTCCTACTAGTTCAAGCATGACCCACGTAGTCACGACCATGCCCCCTTACTCTAACAGGTTAATCGTGATGGTACAGCTCTCTCGTCGGTCGGCTTTTCTCTTTAGTTCCGCGGTCAGTTCTTTTGGCAAGTCGAACCTCCAGAATACCTTCCTCTCGACGCAAAAACCACCCTTTGCCTCAAAACTGACGTCAGACAGATAGTGCCTTTTTGCGAGTCGTTTTATCGCCGTGTAGCAGGGGGCGCTAAGCGCCTCACCTTCTTGTAGTAGCTCGTGTTCTATAGTACAGTCCCGAAGAGAATGTCAGCGTGAAACTCTCTACCGAGTCCTACTGTATGGTTCTGGTTTTTGCTACCTCCTGAGTCGTGCAGCCCGGTCAGCCGCAACAACCTCCAAACGAAATACCTACCGGCCCGTACCACGTACGTGAGGTTCCACAACTTGCCAGCTATGCGAAGCACGTCCCTCACCTTCGCTTGCCTCCTGCTCTTGGACCATTGCTCAAACAGCAATCTCTTTATCGCTTCAGTCTTTTCGCGCGGAACCGAAATTCTCATTGTGTTAGAGTTAATAGTGAACCCTAACGCGTCGATCGTGGTGTCCCAGTCTGTGCGTCTCTCGGGTGCTAAAATAGGCGTTACTCCCACCTCTCCAGGTCTAAACAACCGCACGTGATCCGAACCTAGAGAGGCTGACGCAATTAAGGCTGTCATGTCGTCATCTGAGTGATGTGCCCTAAGTTTGATTAGTGAAGAACGGGTCGAATTTTTCTCCCCGCTGTCCGCTCTGATTTTTGCGTCCGGCGGTATCGGCGTTGGTTTTCCATCTTCCCAACGCTCCACAACCTTTACGTTAGCCATCCTTTCTTTTCCTTCGTCTAAACGCTGAGCTGAATCGAGCGTGGTGTTGCAGTGCGCGTGTGCGGCGGCCGCCAACATGACGCCCCAGAACCCCGGTGATCCCGACCACCGGAACGTCAAACGAAACCCAATCACTACCAGATCTCCTACAACGTAGCGAAAATTGTGGGCTTTGTCTGTGTCTACTCGCACGTTCCGGAAAGCGTCGGACACATCGGCCTTGCTCATCAGTACCCTCTCTACTGGGAATTTCTTTCTCAAGGTCACGAGTCCATCTAGAAACTTTGGCAGCGCTTCGGCACACAGGCATTGGGGAAGGGTGTCAGGGTCCGTGTCTCTGTTTACTCCCCCTTTCTTCTCTCTGCTCTGCACATCGAACGAAACATCATTGATATCCGAACCTTGTGTGCCACTACAGCGCCCAACGGAGAGACTCTTATGCTGGGAATTTCGTGCGTGGCTGATCTCTGTATCACTAAGCATTTTTGGCGCCTGACGTCTTCCCCGATTTTCTTCCAGATTGCCGGCAGATGCCCAGTAACACTGCTGTGGTTTCCGTACTGTTACGCGCGCTCGAGATCTGCGCCGGACGCTACTGTGTTCACCGGCACCCCTCCGGTGACTATCGTGACCAGCTCATTCACTGTTCCGAAACTTTTTAGGTCTCCGAAATATCGCTGTGTGTGTACGGGGTCTATCGGTGGTGCTACCAAAGACCCTCCTATCAGTCGGGCTACGTCTGCGACGACTCCTTGCTTCTCTCGGATCAAAGTTGTGCAAATGTTGGCCAGCTTGTAAAGCAGGTCTTCTCTTTTTGTGAGTCGAGGTCATTTTTTCCGAGTTTGTCTTCTAGTGCGTGCCACTGCTGTACCCTGCATTATGTGTCTTTTCGACTGAGCGTTTCCCCGTAGGGAAGCCGTGAACGTGCTGACCCGCCAATCTTCCTCGCGTCGACTGGTACAAAAGTGCTAACTTCTGGCTGCTGTGCTGACGACTCTGCTTGCCCATGCCCTCGCGGCAACTCTGTCTGTTCTGCTCTGTGTATGTACTCCGACTCTGGCTGTCGAGGTGAAACCCGCCCGTACTGGTGGGCGGGAGCTGATTGCGTGTTTTCTGCTTCTTCTGTGGGGTATCTGCTGTACTAAACGGGTGGACTACCCTCTTGGTTTGAGCCTTCTGTGCGATCAACGCTCTTTCGACTCGCGTAGAAGTGGGGTATTCCTGTCCTCTGCTCCTGCTGCTCTGTGCTGTGGTGTGAGAGTTCCGCACAACCGATGTTTGTTTGGTCTGCGAAATAGGGTAACGTTGATCTCTGCTCACACAAAGCCTGCTGTTCTGAACCTTCCGCAGCCTCGGCACTGTCCCGATCAACAAGCAAGTGGGGTATTCCGGCCATCTGTTCCGTCGGAAAGATCGAGTTGTCACTATACCGGTAGTGTGAACTCTCTCTAAAGTCCTTTTATTCTAGTACTCCCTTCTTCTGTTCTGTGACTCTTGCATACACTGTGCTGAGCGGAGAATTCGATTTCTGGGTTGATCTCGCTTGCTGTTCCGACGCACGCGACGGGAGCACTGCCTGTGCGAAGAGGGCTATCTGCTCGCCCTCCTACTTTCTCTGATATCAGTGTATGTGCGTTCTCGCGGCGGGGGATTGGGAGTGGGATTCAGTTTTGCATGCTTGAGTGGAACGATTGGCCTTGCCTGCTGCTGCCCCGTGCACCTGCGTTTCTGCATTTTTCTTCCTGCCGCTACGACTGTTGCCGAAACTCTGCTTCAAACGTTATGCTGCGTAATGCGCTTTTTCTGCTTGTCGAAACCTGACTCATCATGAAAAAGGGCCGCGACACCGACCCGGGTGTGGGTGCTTTGCGAAGTCCCACGGACCTCTCGGCGTCTGCGAAGATACTCCTGTCTTCTCTTGCCCCTGCCCACCCCTGGGTCGGGCCTGCCTGACGGCAGAGCCCGTACTGTCAGTTGTTTCCGGCATTCTCCCGTGCCGCTCCGCCCCTGCCGCCGGGCACGTGGTTCCTGCTCAAACGCACGACGCTCGGCCGCGACCCTCCTACTCCCCCACCTCCTGCACCCCCTCCCCCTGCTGCAGCTGCCGGTTGTGGCTGCTGCTGTTGCGGCGGCGATGGGAGCGGCGGCGGGGGCGGCAGCGCTTGCTGCTGCTGCTGCTCCTGCTGCTTCTGCTCGGCTGCTCCCGGCGCCCTGGTCGAGTGAAAACGAACAGATTGGCCTCTGGCAGCGAAGGCCGCGCCACGTGTAGTCACAAGCCCCGGCAGGCGTCTTCCACTGCTGCATTCGCGCCTTGAAGGGTGTGACCCGCCCCCCCCCCGCTTCCAGCTTGACCCTGCGCAGAAGCTGCCCGCTGTCCTTCCGCAACAAGAGCTCCCTTCTTCTTCACCCCGTTCGTGCCTGCTGCATTCGGCTTCCATGTAAGCTTGCGCTCCGCGAGGCTAGACCCGTCGCCTTTCTCTACAAACGCCCTCCATTTGTTAAGGTGGATGTGACCATGGCGTTCCCTGTTCCGGGGGATTGAGCGGCGTAGGTGTGCTCCCTGTACAGCTCGCCTCCCTGCACCGCGAGCGCTTCCAGGCCTTTATGCAGGCCGAAGTTCACGATTGTCGGCAGCAGCTGTCGAATCTTCACCGAGTGCTCCGCCAAAGTGTTGAAATGGCGGCTGAGGTACACCTCCACCAGCATCTGCACCTGCTCCAACACCGAACCCAACGCAGCGACCATCTGCTTGCAGACGGCCGGGGCGCCGTCCATCCCGTACTCGAGCGTCTCCATAAGGGCAGCTACGAACGTGTTAAGCGTACTTCGGCGGGCATTGCCTTCGGCGTCTCCGTTGTTGCCACGGGGGGGAAGAAATCCTCGACTGCGAATTTGGACAAGGACTTTAGTTGCTTGACGTCGTCAAAAACGTGGGTCACGACATCGAGCACGATGAGCAATAATCCTGGATTAATTTCTTCCGAGACGTTGAGGTCGCCGCGGGCGATGAACAACGTTGGTCCCTTGTTCGCCCGCCAAACATCAGCTTAGGGCCTGGCGTTTGCCTTGACTCCTGCGGTGAGTGCAGCCTGCTGGATTGCGTCTTTTGGGGCTGTGGCCATGTTGTGGGCACCACCTGCAAGCTGAAAAGCTACCTGCTGGGGCTGGTGTCCCGGCTGCGCCTGTTGAAGCTGCCGCTGCTGCTGCTGCTGAGGCTGCGCCTGATTCTTCTCGACGGTTGTCAAGCGCGCAGCGATCCCCTGTTAACTCGCCAGCAACTGCTGCAGCAGGGCCAAAACGGCTCGGTCTTCTGCTTCGACGACCGGGACATTTCACGCGCCGTTACCTTGAGGGGTGGCCTGGTCAGGAGCGTCTGCCGCGTCCACGTGCACCTCTCCCACCTCGATGTGCCCATGTCCATCACCGACTGGCCCGCGCGAGTTGACGTCCCCCATGCACAAAGTCGATCAATTCTAATTGGCACACTACCGACTCCTTTCAACCCTGCGATGCTACGCGCTCTCTCTCCCCGGTGCCACAGACAACCGTCTCTGGCAAGCGCGACAGGTCTTATGTCTCTACGCTCCGGCCATCGTATTTTTCTTCTCTCGTAACTCGAGCGAATTCGTCATCTATCAGAATCTCATCCACGCCTCCACAAACCCCACTTTCCTACGTGAAGTTACAGTTTCCCCAAACAAGAACACATTCAAGAGCGGTGCAATTTTTTTTTTTAATTCTGCCCTTCATCCGCGAGCCACCAAATAGTACCTGTTACAACAGCAACGGTACAACAGCAGCTGTGCCTCAAGCTCTTGCCGTTGTGACAGCCACGGTGTTCTCGTGCTTTTGTGTGTGTGGTGGTCATCAGGAGATCCAATTTCCATTGCAATGCCAAAATCAAACACCCAACCTCATAACATACAAAGCTCATCCACAGGAACGACGGTGTTCCTCCTTTTTCAATTTTTGACACATCAGGAATTTCAAGTCAACCCCGTGACGAAGGGGGACCTTTTATCGTAATAAATTACCCTGGTAAAAAAACATGGTCATCCAGGTTGCCCAGCTCACAGGGATTGATTGTACGAAAATATTCTCGTACAGTAGCCCATCATATCATTCTATTTATAGTCTACTACCCGTGGTATATCACATCGTACAAAATTTAATAGAGCGTCGTGCTGGTGGCCAAGCTCACAGGGATAATGAAGCAGAGTGCCGGTAAGTATGAGGGCACCTTACCACTTGCCTGGTATGCGACGCTATGGTCGAGGGTCACTGTGTACGATGCGAATCCAGCTAACCCAAACCCTAACCCCAACCCATTCAACCAATGTTAAGGGCTAGTCCTCTTCGTCTCGTACACTGTGTGCGTCAAGCATGGCGTCGAATCAGTGGTGAGGTCTACTGAAAAGTAAATGTCTGTCTGTAGTCTGTACCTTCTGTCTGCAATATTTACCCGGGTAGTACGTATGATGTGATGGTTCAACGGACGGAATTAATAAAAACGCTAAGGATAAACGATAACTTTTGAAGTCAAAGCTGATGCACTCTAACATAAACTGAATGTTATTACGTAATAGTAACGCATAATGCTCTGGGCAGTCTCGAATCGTGCCACCGAATTGGTCTGGTAGGCGTCGAATGGCTTCGATTGGCGTCAGCAAAAATGGCAAACGTAAAATTATGTATACACATACCGGTATCATGTACTGCAGACTAGTATGTACAAGAAATCATTTCTGCTGTACTGGAATACGAAGTGCACATCAGGATCATCTACACGACGCATTCGCCACAGCGACCGCAAAAAAATACCTAGCTGGTTGACGACATCGAAAGTGCCGCTGCTGTTTATGTGCACTGGACCTGCTTGCGGCGTGCTTGGTCCGCTCTAAGTAGCAACACGCTCCAGAGCGACGAGCGAGCGCGTCGGTCGTCACGCCACCAAGAGACAAATGGCTGCCCTAATTTATAGTTTCCCCTCCTGATTGCCACCAACTGCCGGCGTTTGCATGCGACTCCCGTTGCCCAGCTGCACGTGGGACGTACGACGTGAGATGTGTCCACGCAGCTCCGACGATGTAGTCAAACCTTCGGTGCGTACGGAAGCCGCTCACCCAACACGACCCAGCCGAACAGAGATGGGGACTCCTTTTCCTTGGCTGCCTATGGTGGCGATTGCGCTTTGCCTTGTGACTGCTGCGTATACCCTGTGCAACCTGTTTCCCTACGTGGGGTACATGGTGCAACATTTGGGGGTCACCGACGACAAGGATGAGGCCGGTGAGTTCGCGAGTGTTACGCATGGTCGGGCGTTTCCCAGAGACTGGACGCTATGTGTTGTTGCTAATTTGTTGTTTTCATCGCCATGACCAACTTAAGGCAGAACGGGCCTGGGTTTAAGCTGTATTCCAGTCGGAACTAAAGCCTCAACATCTCACGAAACATAAGGAATTCGTTACACAAAATTCAGAACCGGAGCTCAATAGCGATTGACATCCACACGAGAGCATAAACGACGTGGCTGTAGCTGCAGAATCGCGCAACAACAACATAGGAAACGTTTGACAACATGGACCACGTTTGACTGTGCTCTAGGCTCCCCCAAATGTGGAACTTCTTTTTCCAAAAATATCTCCACAACGTCCGCTCTCCACAAATCACCAGCTCTGCCTAATTCGTACCAGCAGGTATATGCAAGGGCTGCCGTTTGGTATTCCTTAACCATTCGTCGTTCTGTGTATGACTAGCGTCCCTCTACCTTACACTAGTCACTGCTGTATGCGCACCGACATGACAATGCATGACCATTGCATACAGGTTACTACGCGGGTTACCTGTCGTCGGCCTTCATGGTCGGGCTATTCGGGGGCTCGTACTTCTGGGGCCGCTTCGCCGACACCTACGGTCGATTGCCTGTCCTTTATATAGGACTGTGTTCCACAGCGGTCCTGTCGGTATTGTTCGGCATGTCGACCACGTTTGTCTGGGCTGTTGCTTGCCGGTGAGGGTCGCGGTGTTTCTTCTACAAGAGGGTCTGTCTCGTCGTATTTGTGGCGAATGTTCACCTTTTTTTTAATCCACCTTGGATCGTTCTCACGTAAACCTATCATGCCGCCGACCCGCCTATTAACGACGCGTGTTACGATAGAGGTAGCACTTTTTGGCGTTTTTGTTTCCGAATAACCGGGCTCCTTAACCAAATAACCGGGCTCCTTAACCGAATAACCGGGCTCCTTAACCCAAAATCGTCGGGATGTCATTCTTGTTCAGCAATCTGAATTTTTGGTGTACCTAGGCCATGGGTTTGTTCATCGGGTTGCAGCTTTAGTTTACAAAAAAACATGTTGTGGTTGAAGTACGGAGCTCCTCAAGTGGAGCGTCTAAGAAAAAAGCTGATGCACCTCTATCGTAGCATGTGTCTAACGCAAGTATCGGATGTTAGAGCTAATAACGGATGCGCGAAACCGGTAATCCAACAATACGAATAATGCATGATACATACGTATATAGTGTAGCACAATGACATCAGCCGACGATTGTCAAACCGATAGCGCGGAAGAAATATACTACTAGGCAGGGAATAAGGTCGATGTTGCTTCATCCGTCGCTTCCGGTTGACATTTAGAAACCGAAGCCTCCATCTTTGCGTCCGAGCAGGTTTTTTCTGGGAGCACTGAACGGTCTAATGTCAACAACCACGACTATGATCTCCGAGGTTTGCGGAAGCGAGCACGAGGTGGTCGGCATGAGCTTCGTCGTAGGTGACGCCACTGCAGATTTATCGCAGTACAGTATGCAGAGTTTGTATCTTATATCGCGGTGTGGTGCAGCCAAGGGCGAGAGAAGTCATCAAGTTGTAGGTTGACTGACAAACTTGGCACTGTAATGTGGAGCCACTTTACAATGTACCAGGTATACTTTACACTGTAGCTAATACCAGGTATTCTAGGGCCACATCAGCACTACAGTGGCCATAAAGTTGCAACCCCCTTTACGCTATGTGGAGATCTCCAGCAGAGTATTGTAGCACTCTGTATGTAGCCAGTTCGCGTTATGTATAAAACGACAGCAGTACCCTGCAACTGCACAGCTCTAACCAAATGCCAGGTACGAAATGGACCTCACCGCGTGGGGTGGTTTGGCCCCCACGAAAACATGCCAAACACTCCTTGTGGCACGGTTAACTTGAGGTGAGTCTAGGCTACGCACCGCACAGGCGCCTTGTTTTCTACCTGGTACTTCTCAACTGTTGGTAATACACCCCCGCCAGCTGGTGTGGTCCGTTATGTACGCCCTACAAGGGTTGCCTTCTGCACCCTGCACGTGTTGTCTTTGACACTCCCCAGGTGTTGACTGTTGTTGTTTCAATTAACTTTGTAAGTTCTTGGTCGGTTCCACGTGTCTTTCCCGTCATCAAGGATGCCGGTCGGTTGGACTGGTCATCGGCTCTGGGCTGGGTGGCCTGCTGGCGGAACCAGCGAATCATTACCCCACCCTGTTTCTGGAGTCGGGACTGTTCGGAAGGTGATCTTCATGCGAACAGTGTTAGTATTCGATTGGTGGGTGCTGCCTCCAAGGTACGCCAGCCGCTGCTTACAGCAACCACATTTGTTTCCAGTGATTCTTCTTCTTTTTTTTTGTATTATTATGCATCATAGCCGCTGCCTACAATAACCATATTTTACCCCCATCTTCTAGGCAGACGTGTAAAAAACACCTGGCTTCGCCGGTAATAATTGTTGTCGCTTCTTCCGTCTCTCTGCCGTCTGCCCACATCCGAAACAATGAGGTTCCCATACTTGCTTCCGAACGTCCTCGGGGCGAGCATGGCCCTGTTAAGCCTGCCTATGGTGTTCTTCTTCCTTGAAGAGACCTTGGACGTCCACAAGAGTGGTGACAGGTAATAGTCACGGGCTACGAACAGGATTCAGATTTAGTGACCCACCGTGCATGTTTGAAGACGTCCAACACAACGTACCCTTATGTAAGGTGCGACCATCAGACCGGTCCGTTGAAGTGCCTGTTTGGGGCGTCAAGGCCCGGTGTAAATATCGCCTTGCGGGATACAGTGCGGTACACATATTACACCGAGTAGGGGATGTTGCCACGCCTCCTCGCGTAGTCGAACTCCTCCCCCCCTCCCGCTGGAAACACACCGCAGTCGCAGGCAGCGCTACAGCACTACAAACGTACCAAAGGTGTGTGACCATGATTGACGGAACGCTCCAGAAGTAGCATGCAACAGTTGCTAAACTGTAATAAATAGTTTTCCCGATGGAGTCTGTGTTGGTCGTCAACTTACCCTAACGGTAAGCGAAATTCGGATATGTTTGGTTTACCATGGAGGGGGGAACAGTGAACAGTGAACTGCGAGAAGGTTGCTATCATAGGGGTGGAATTTTTAAGCAGTTTTTTTTTCTGAATGACGGCGCTCCTTAATCCAATATCTCGCTGGAATGTCATTCTTGTTTTGCAGGATTGCTCGTTGTATACCTAGGCCACAAGATGTTTCATCGGGTTGCGCATTCATTTTTTTTGGGACTTTTGATATTTTGTGTTCAGGTGAGGTATGGAGCTATGCCCCATAAAAACAAGGTGCACCTCTGTAGTAGCATGAGTCGTGCACTAGCAAAGTGACCTGTGAGGTAGAGATATCTTTTATGACGGATTGCCTCAAATACCCGGCTTCATAGCTTTTCGTGGTCACTTTGTCTGGACGCAGGCAAGGATTTGAACCAATGCTGACACCGGAGGCGAAGTTGCACATCCAGGAGGAGGCAGCGAGCCAGAGGGTGCGCAGCAGAACGGCCAGCCTGGACAACGTCTACGACCCCCAGCTCGCGAGTGGCGGGGGGACGGGAGCGACAGCAGTGAATGGGGGTAAACATGGATGTCCCACCGTTGGCAACAACGGCGGGAGCGACGGCGGCAGCGTCCGGGCACCCGTCGATGAGCGGCTACCTCTCGTCGAGCAACGCTTGGGATCGCTCAGCGGGGTGCGCGATCTGGAAGAAGGAGAGATGCGCAGTGCCCACAACGGCGCTCGTGGAAACGCGCGGTCGGGGCGCAGTGCCCACAACGACGCTCGTGGAAACGAGCGGTCGGGGGGTGGCGGTCTTGAACAGGGAGAGGAGGTCGGTGCGGGCGGTGGCAAGACTCCGGCAGGGTGGAAGAAGATTGACGTTTTGCATGAGTGTCTGCTGCCGATGAAACTTCTCGAACAGAAGCAAGTGCGCACTGTCCTGTTCGTGTACGTCTTGTTTTCGGTGAGAACCTTTGTCCTGTCCGCTATATACCGTACTCTGAGTGTGCTGTGTATTGGAAGGCTGTCATGCTGTAAATCGTGACTGTTTTCGGACACATGTTGTGGCGGAATCCTTGAGGCGTGTGCCACCATTTTGTGTGTTTGTGTGTCCCGTATGATCGTTTGTTTCGTCTGCAACGGGGCGATGTGTGCACGGGCTACAAAGCACTGCATTGCCGTTCATCTCGGAACACCTTCATTGCGTGTCGCCTTTGAACAGCAGCTCCTGTCCTTTGGGTTCCAAGAGGTGTACCTCTTGTGGGAGCTCAGCACTTTGCCCAGTGCAGGTTCGGTTGTGCGTTGAAGTACGTGAAACAAATAGCCCATCCGCCCCTCAGCACCCAGCACCATGGTCCGCATCATTTTCTGCCGCAGACGAAAAATAGTGAGCGGAAACGGTTACGGCCTGTTTTGCCCCAGGAAACACATATTTGGGGAACTACTAAACAACCGGAGCCGCTAAGAGGCACGTTTGAGTATATTTACGCATGTAACCAAACCCAATGCCTTCACCGGCCCTCCGGGGCGTCTCCGGCGCCCCGAACGGCCCACCATGCCCTCTCGCGCACCGCGAGCCGGACGCGTTTTTTCCGCTACAACCATACTCGGCAACCTTTTTTCTGATAGTTTTATGTGTTCCGTCCCGTGCTTCTCGCTTCTTCGCCGGTTGACTCGTTTCAGTGTATTGACACAGGATTTGACGAAGCGTACCCTCTGTGGACGATCAGCAGCGTGGGCAGCGGGGGGCTGGATTGGACCACGCAACAAGTAGGACAGGTGCGGGGTGTCTAGCGGCCGACCTCGAACAAGCAAGTGCCCCCGCACATATTTCGCCCCTCCCGCTGTTGTTGCACCTACATGCATTATTCCAAGGGCTTGATGACGGCTCTATAGTATATGCTTCGCGGGAGATTTGATTGGCAACATTTTCTGCGGGATGATGCGGTTTGCGGCTCTCCCCGACATTTAAGTCGTATGCGGTATCCAGAGTGCAGCCTTTATAAAATGGTGTGCATGCGGTGAACAATATAGCGTTGCTGGTGCGCGAAGAAGACATGTTTTTGGTTTTTCAAAAGGACAGTGACCATCGCTGGCAGTCACTCATATTATCCTTGCGGCCCACGGCGGCCGGCAGTAGGTAAGCATCGCTGTCTCCAAGCGCAGTGTATGGGTCGATCCCTCCCTCTCGATCTTCCTAGATGGCCATTGCTTGGCGGTTAGCCGATGACCGTCTAGGACTGAACTCAAATGTTTCCCCCAGGCTCTTTCGCAACCAACATTGTTGATCACACACCCGACTTTCGCGTTTGAGGCTCCTTTGAATATATCGTGGTCGCCTTCACACCGGCCGTAATATTATTTACAGCCCTCTTTGTGTTTTACACCGACCCGCTCACCTTTTGCGTGTGTTTCCACCCGCTCTCTACTGCCGCAGGTCCTTGCTGCGTGTGGTGGAGTCTTGCTCTTCTTCCAACTTTTGGTCTACCCGCGAATTGTCGAGCGTATAGGCACAACACAATCTCAGCTCTGGGCCTCCTGTGTCGCGATCCCTGTCTACGTCGCCTACCCCTTCCTCTCCCTGTTGGGTGACTCCGGGGATGTGCTTATGGCTACTTCTTTGGTCCTGCTGTTCTTCACCAACGTCGCCGAGGGCGCGGTGAGTGCCAAACCTGCTTCCGTCCATTCTCTCTCTCGCGCATATCCATTTTGCAGGACGATGATAGTGTGCGATGTCGAACATGTTGTTGAGTTCGTAAACGTAACTAGCATTCTGATGCCGCTTTACGATTTTTCTTTCAATGTGGACCATCTTAGTGTTACAGCGTGAGTTCGCTGTACGATCTCGGTGGTGCTGGCGATCGCCACTCTCCTGCCGGCGGGTAAGAAGCTGCCGTTTATTCTCTTTGTACTTGCTTGAATTGTAGTCGACGAGGGCCTCTGTTTACGCAAGAATACGGCCTCTACCCTCAAGGCCTTTCGGCGTATGGATGTGTCGATGTCAAAAGGTTGACCCCCGGGTACATATTTTGCATGAATCGCGATGAGATGGTTCGCCCAGGAAACAGGCTGCATTAAAATGAGGGGGGTGGTTACAGCGCCCGTTGCCAACATGTAAAGTTAATAGGATGTTTGGTCTTACAGATGCAGTGCTATCGATTGTCCATGCGTCGCAGCGTAGGTTAGACAAGGCATGCTTTCAACCTTCAACGGTATTTACCCCCCGAGTAGACCTATCTTATTGAACCTGTGTTCAGCATACCTTCTTATTGATTTGTCATGAGACCGTCTCCCACGTGCCCCACTTACCCGGCATGCCCCGCTTTGTCTCAAAACATCTACTCGAATCGCGGTACGTAGTCTCCAAGATAGAGCGGGGGTGGCCACCATGTCGGCGGCGCCCACCGCATCCAGCCCAGTTTAATCGACAAAACCATCTGCCACCGTTGATTTCGAACCCACCGTGAACGCTTGCGATTGCAGCAAGTAGTGCCTCGTGTGTTTCGTTGCGTTAATATCTCCATCCCTCTCCCCTGCGAGCCAAAGCACATGTTGGGCACCTGCAGCAGCACCGAGTAAAGCGGTCGTCGTAGTTTAGTGTGTATCTCCCCACCCGTTCGTTGTGTCTGGACGTTTTCAGGGTTGAGCGTTCCACGGCCCCGTGTGCCTCCAGAACCTAGTCCATTTTCCTAGCTCTCGAGCTGTGTCAGCAGGGCGTCGCAGTGCTTGAACCAATACCAGGGCATCCCTAACGCGGCACCCCCTCTGCCTCTCCATACCCTCCTGTGCCCTTCCCCCCTTCCTCCCTGTACCCTGCCTACCCCCTAAAACAGATGTTCACTAACATTTCTCTGGCGATCAACAACGCGGTAGACCCTTCCCAACGCGGCACCCTCAACGGCCTCTCGATGATGCTGGGCTCGCTGGCGACATCCGCCGGTCCGACGGTCTTCTCCATCATCTTCGCTTGGTCCATCAACAAACCCCGCCCTTTCCCGCTGGATCGCCATCTCATATTCTGCCTATTTGGATTTGGCATGTTCGTCGTCACGGCTACCAGCTGGAACCTCGTTATCTCCCTCGGCGAGCCAAAGCCAGAGGGCTACGCGACTTCGTCTGTGGTGGTGGTCGAAGAGGCCGCCGGACGGGTCGACGAGAACGGTCTCAGCTCTGGGAAGTAGAGCACCATTCTTGCCAAACGGCGTCGTATAGTAGATGGCGGCAACCCCGGGTCTCCGCTGGGTACCTAGGGGTGGTATTTACGTATCATGGTGCGTCTTTTCCCATGTTGGCAGAAAATTTTGCGGGCGGCGCATCCGTTCTCACCTTGCGTGGGGAAGCAACCTGGGGCGCAAGGGGCGCGAACAACAAGCAGGCAGTTGGAAGTATTAGCAGAGTGTTGTGAAGTTGACAGCAGTGTGCTCGTCGTGCCGTTTGCGGGATGATCTTAGGCTTAGCGGCGCAAGCATAAATGGGCCGTTGAGCTCTCACGTGGGCGCCAAATTCGTCGTGTTTTTACTTTCGCACTTAGACTATCGATCATGGTGTGTGAAGCAAGAGGCTTACTGGTGCTGTTGCGGTCACACCGAGGAGGCCTTCGTGGGGGCGTATGGTAGGCATGGTTGGCTTCGGCTGGGTGGGGCGTTATCGGCGCACCTAAGGTAACGGCGATGGTGTACATACATATTTGGGGGCAGGAAGCTAGGCGAGCAAAACCCGATGAGGCGTAGATTTCTCGGTGCACTGAGCGATGGCTGAAAATGTATACTGAAGTAGTAGCATAGCAGTGCGTGTTGGTAAAATACAGCCCTTGAGCAAGAGCTGCGGTGTGTATCTAACGTACAGGCCTTGCTGTGTGCGATTGAACCAAAGTGGTAGACGTACAACTCTGAAGGCAGCCGCCCTCGTGGTGATTTACTTACGGAGACAGTAGTGTGGGTTTGCTCGGTGAGATTTTCCTGCTATATTTCTTGTTTGTATCATGTTCCACGCACACAGGTATAAGTACATTGTGGTGTTGGTACATATTTTTTGCACTTCGTGCTTTCGTGTTCGAGCTCTGTATGACCGGCACGATAGATTTTTCCCGGGGCCATACTATCATCAGTATTGCCTTATTTAGGTAGGATTCCCCATGAAAGCTGTCAGAAACCATTCCCGACACGCTCATGCGGTAGCCTCCGTTCTCAATTGCTAGACAGAGCGCAGCTCTACGTGCAGGAGGATAGTCAGGAGCTTGAATCTTCGCAGCCAAAAACACGGTTTCGATTAGCCCGCACGCCGGCTCGGCGACGCTGCTCAATTTCGGGCTACTTGTAGGGAAACCTTGTTGCGTGATGTCGTATATCCTATATAGGGCGCCGTAAGATCTTTCGGGGTACGTCGTCAGACCTAGCTATTTACACCTCAGAAAGGGGATTTAAGATGCGGGGTTACCGTCTATACGAAAAATATTATGAAGGTCTTTATCGCACTTGGTTTATGGTGCATGGAATACACGCACAGGGATCTGGAAGAAGCGAAATGAATAACCGATAATAGTATGCTGTCTCCTGAACGCTACTTGATGGATGTAGTCGTGTGCACAGTGTAGTAGGATGTCGACAGGGGGCGTGTGCATACGCCCGGGAGCCATGACAGCAGAAGTCATTTTCGGGGGGTGGCAACGGACAAGTTTAATTTTGAGACAGGCCTCTTTGAAGAAAGATTTCGGCAATCTCGGAGAAGCACGCCATTGTTGCGGATTTGAGGTGAAGGGTAGACGCATCTCTGTTGAGTTCGTAGAGCGGAGTGCCAGTATCACACAACAATGAATATTATCTGGTAACAAACAACAAAATCTTTGACGGTTACTCCAACCGACAACGTACTGCTTTAACGTGGATACATGATTGACGTTTTCGAGCAGTGCATCACACACATTGCCCCCCCAGCGGAACAGGGTTGTGCACGGACATCACCACAACCCTCTAGTAGAAAAACGCCAATGTTTGCTGTGGACACGACCAAGTCATATCAAACGCGGCTTAGCATATATGTGTGGATGACGGGAAAACATGCCTGCCTGCTCCGCTGTCGATGACAAGCTAACCAGACCAGCTTTGACACTACTTCGGCCAATATCACATGCATTCGCCATGTCTCAAGATCCTCGAACTACGGAAGCACTTCCGGGTGAATGAAGACCGGTAGGGATGTAGGCGAAAACATCGTTATGTACTCTAGGACAAAAGTTCGATGAATCCCCGTTCCCCTTGAAGGTCGCGCAGACTTGGCCTGAACATCGTGAATAAATTTGCCCGTTCTTCGGGCAGGGACTGAAGTACTTTCTGAGCAGTTCCCCATCGGTCTTGGCCGCTGCAGCGCCACCGTCACTCTCACTTGCTGTTGTCGTGCCGCTAGTTCCGCGACTTTGGGAAGCGTTGGCGGCATGTCGCCAGTGCCGCGACGGATACTTCGACCGCCGCGATCGTTTCTCGCGGTCTGACCGGTGTAGAATGCGTCACCAGACTACTGCTTCTTCTCGGATTTCTCCGACTGGGGGGCAGCATCTCGCTTCCTCAACTTGAGCAACTCGGTCGACTGTAAATCAAACATTACTATTTCGTTTTGCAGGTTCAGCGCGGAGATGGTAAACGGCTGACCGACCAGAGGACAAAGAGGGCGCTCATGGCATCTGTCGCACAGCTCCGAATGGAAAATATTGTCTAAATTTCACGCCGCCTAGTTTCATCACCGTGTGTGTCCTTTAGAGAGTACCAACGCATATACGTGCCGGTGGACGAAATATAAGTGGACGGAGGATATACCGTAATACGGCTAGTAAACGCTACCCTGGGCGTTAGGATTGTGCACTCGTAAAACGTCGACCCGGGGCGTTCACTACGTGGCCGGGGCGTATTCTGGAAAAACACGTCGATCCTATATTCGCCCCTCGGGGAGATACAAAAAGAATAAAACCCCACACACCCCTCACCGCTCACACACAGTAACAGGTCAGCAGCAGTGTTGGTCATGTCGCAACCCAGCAACACCGACAAGGCGCCCGGCACAGATAAAGGCACTGACGAACACTCAATCAAACGATTGGGGAAAATTGCGCCTTCCTGGTGAAGCAGCGCCCACGAGGGAAGGCGCCCGCTCCCGGGAATGCTGCGCAGGTGGTACAGCACGGACCACTTCCTGGCGTTTGCCCTCGGAGCTTTGACTGCATGTTTGCCTCGCCGATATACTCTGGGCTGTGTCTTTTACGGTCCTCAGTAAGCGAGCCATGCATCACCGCATACACATCAGTACGACGACTTGGTGTATACGCCACACCCCGATACATGATAGCACGGTACTCTTTCAGCTGGATTGGGATTAATGGGAAACGCGAAACGTCGAAAACATGGTTGGTCCTCTGACCTCGTCTAATTTTGTCTGTTTTGCTGTTGCCAAAACCGTGAATATCTACCACTATATCATCTTTCCCATGTAAAGACCCCCCTTGCCCGCTTCGGAAACAGGTCCCTTTCCCACATTTAAATGACTTGCCAGGTCGGCCAGGGGGCGTTTACCCCGATAAGTTTAAACGGGGGGCGTTTACTGTGTGGTCGGGGCGTTTTTCGCCTTTTTGTTTCAAGTGGGGGCGGATACCCCGTATTGTGCTCGTTTTCGCTGAACTAGTGACCCAGCGCGTTAACTAACATTATTACGGTATTCTGGTATTGCAAGAAGCGGGACGGCAACGGATATCAATCGATGGGTGGTTTATTTTCCACGTCTGAGGGAGACGAATGCAACTAAACAAGTATCACACAAAAGGTGGTATACTGCGGTGCACGAGAGAATGACAAACAAAAGAAGCAACCAACCTAGAAAACTTCAGAAGAAAGAACAAGGAAACAATCAAGGAAAAACGCACAGGCGTCAATAGTTGACAAAATTAAAAATAAAAGAGAAAAAGGCCCAGATACGAGCAGTCGACCGGCTACATACAGATGTATCCAGTGCCAGTGTTGATATGTACGAGACCAACGTCACACGTGCACAAATTTGGGTATGCAACGCGAAACGTAGCCTAAACCAACAAACCCGACAAATTGCTGAAGATAAATGTACAGCCCTGGATATTCTTCCGCTCCAGCGTACTCCACAAGCCGTGGTCACAGGTTTCGTCTCTTCACTCCACCGGTACGTGCTTTTATTTTTGGGCAAGCCGTGGTCACAGGTGTCGAGCCCTTTTCCCCTATGGTACTTTTAGAGATAGTCCCTTGCGGGGTTTGAACTCACGAAATCGACATCGATAGTTACGCGGCTAAATATTGGACCACCCGGGACATGCCGGGACATGGGCCAAGGTCTACCGCGGGGAACGAAGAGAGGCCCTTCTCGGTCGAGGACACACAGAAACAAAATCATGACCATTGCTACGAGTAAGCACTTTCTCTGCACTTTCGGTCCTTCCGAGGGAGCATATACATTCCAGGCAACCACCTTCTCTCCACAATGGTATACCAACTCCTAAACGATTTCCACACCCAAAGTATATACTCCCGAGTGTTAAACAGTACAGAGGATGGCGGGGGCGCCGTTACTTTTTTGAAAGACCAAACCGCGGCGTGATGCCCCCCCTCGCCCCCGCCGACGCGCACACCGCGGCGTTGGAGCAGCGAGTAAGTACACGCAATCGACCTACGAGCGCTACTAAGGCAGTAGTGTTGCAGCTGCCGGCGACAGGCTGTTGTAATACATTGATCCGTGGTGGCTGAACGGGCCGGTATCACGCGGAGGGTGCATTTTGTTTTTCGTTTTTGTTTTTGTTTGCTCATCCCGTCTATTATTTTCGCACTATTCTTTCTCCTTGTCCCTCCCTAGTCGTAAGGGGTTAGATCCGGGACCACTTAGCAGGCTCTTCTCTCCCTTTCCCACTACTGTACGCGACGTATTTTTTTATCGCGAAAATAATTCAGCACTCTCTTCCGTCGTCGCCTCCCGTGGAATTGTGCTCTCGGCAGTTGGTGTCTCAACAATTAAAAATCTCCATACCGAGATTTGAACCCCTGACTCCAACCTTAGCAATATGCGAGGTTAAATACTAGACTACCGGATATTATGGTATTGCCCTGGGAGTAACAAAGGTTGGGGGCCAGGAGCCAAGATATTAGATACCGAGATTAAAGGGTTTCCACATGCCTTTGTGTGCACGTGCGTATAGGGAAACAAGGGGATAGGGGATGATACGAAAGGGTTTGCCTCGCGCACAGCGATCAGTCGTCGTCGTCGTCGTATTCTCTTCGTGACCTGGGGAACAATACAAACGAACTACTAAGTGTATACAAGTGAGTGGCATCGTGGGACCTGCTTAGTAGAGAGACTTGCTAGGAGTTACCTGTACCAAGGTAGTCTTACAAAATTTGGCGTTGTCTGGCATCGGACTTTTTCTCGAGCAGTTTTCCCTGCCTCTCTGGTTTGCCTCGTTCAGCGCGCTTGTCTTTTTTTTCCATCCCGGTTCGTTGTTTTTTTCTCCACCGAATGAACCTACCTGGCGGCGCTCCTCGCTCCTCTGCTGCAAGCTGAGAGAGCCAGGAGGAGCCCTCGGCCATAGACCGGCTTACCGTCGATACCCGCGAGTTGTCCATCGTCGACCGTGCACGCGAATCTCGCCTCTCTGACGATGTCCGAGAGGTTCTGGCGATCTCCCCGCTTGCCGCGAGGGAAAGTCCAACGGCTGAATCGTTTCCCGTTCGTGCACCTCGCAGCTCAGCTGACGTTGCGCTGACATCCGTGATACCGGCCATGCCCCTATCCCGTGTCCCTCACAGCTCTGCTGTCGTTGCGAAGCCGGTCATGCATAGCATACCTACCCCCCGACGGCCAGCCTTTGAGTGCAGACCCTCTTAGGGAAGGCCTTGGCCTGGGACATACGATAGGCGTGCCCCGTCATGCACGCATAACCAAAACGTCAGACGATGCGCTCGTGGGTACTAGCCCAGTTGATGCATGTTCACCCCCCATCCCAGCTCCTAGCCGGGAGAAGGTCGGGGCTGACCCTAGCCTCGAGTCTCGCCGGGCTGCTCTTCATCCTAGCCTTACTAGGGGTCCTTTTCCGCTCACGGCTGGAGCACAAGCACCCAAATGCCTCTGCTACAACAAATTCAGATATGAGCGCCGAAATATGTTTTTCACCAACCAGGCCGTTTTCACTGGATGATAGAGTAGTCCATGCTGATGACGTTATGATCCCGCGAACCCCACTTGCAAATAGTGTACGAAACTCTATTCGTAGTACAGTTTCCCCCGATCTCTCCCTTTCTGTTGAAGAGAGCGTGGGTGTCACTGATAGTAGTACTTTTTCCCTTCCCGAGACGGGTTCCAGTATCCGCGAGCCCTCGGCCCGAAGCGCTCGTCGCCTGCCTCAAACGCCAGCCACCTCCGAAGCTGCTGCAGCTGCTGCTGGTGTTGCGAGCGTAGACACTGTTGGGGATGAGCCTACTGCTGCTGTTGCGAGTTCAGCTGCTCCCACGGCCGCACCCCACCGCGCTATGGTTGCTACAGGGAGTGTAATCGCCCTTGAGCCTAGTTTGCACACGGTTGCCACTGCCGTGAGAGACGCTGCCTTCGCAACTGAGCGCTGCACTGCGGCTACTGTTGCGAGCGCAGACGGGCCCCGCAGCACTGCCGCTGCGACGGTTCCTACTGCTGTGAGAGATGCTGCCCTCGCAAATGAGCATTGTACTACTGCTGCTGTTGCGAGCGCAGATGGGCCTCACTGCACTGCTACTGCGGGTGCTCCTACTGCTGTGAGTAACGCTGCCTCCGCAACGGAGCGCTATGCTGCTATTGCGGATCCAGACGGACCCCACTGCACTGATGCTGTGTCAGTCACTACTGCTGTAGGAAGCACTCCCTTTGCCGCTGCGCGCTGTACTGTTGCTGCTACGACGAACGCAGACGAGCCCGCGACCGGGCCCCACAGCTCTGCTGTTGTGGCTCACAGCTTTGCTGTTGTAACTATGTGCGCCCCCACCAGGGCTACCCCCACTGCTGCTGGCACGACTGCCGTCGTGTAAGCGCCCACCGCCGCTACCACCAACGCAGGGGGCTTTGCGGCCGAGCCCCGCAGCGCTAATCCGGTGGATAGGCATGCAGCCGCCCTGGAGTTTGCATCACGCACCAGTGCTGTCGCAGCGGATGTCGCCGCCCTCAGACCTGGGCGCCACGGCACTACCGCGGCTGGAGCACGAGTAGCTGCCTCGAGGAAAGCGAGCCTAGGGGCTGCACTAGTGTCGAGTGCAGCTGCTTCTACTAAGCCCAGCACCGCTGCTGTTGACGTTATCACTCCTTCTGAGACTGCGCCTGGCTTATTACTACTGCTGAGTTTCGCTCCTCGCCGCCCCCCCCCAGTCCTCCCCTTCCCGCCGCGCTTCCTGCCCCTGCGCCCGAGCAGCGCTCCAAGATGTCGTCGAACTCCGACGATTACAACGGCAGGCGTGACGCCGTCGCTTCCGACACCAGTCCGATCACGAGGAGGATGCCGTGTCTCCCCCTCAAGGGGAGATAGTCAGCGCCGCATCCCCTGCTCACTGGAAGACGAGCACCCCCCCCCGCCGCAGCAGCTCGAGGAGCAGGAGTCCTGGACCGGGACCTCGGGACCGCGGAGGGGTTTCGACCCCGTCGTCCCAGCCTGATCGCCCGGCCGCCCCGGAGCGCCCGCTCCTCCTCCAAGGTGTGATGCCCGAGGCGATCTGGTCCTACATTACTGAGGAAGCCCGCATCTGCCTCGGGCTCCGTCGTGGGTTGCCGTCCCTCAAGCAAGCGGTACACACCGACGCTGCTTGGGAGGCCTCCCTCCGGCGCGGGCAGGAGACGAGCCGCTCCAAGAAGACGGTTCAAGCCGCTGCGGAAGCCCTCCAGGAGGCAAACTCTTCCTGCGCGGCGGTAGCGAGCCGCGGCCACAGCGCTGCCGATGCCAGTGTAGTCTTACAAAACGGGCCGCTACCTGCACTAAGACCGATTTGCCGTATTCAGCATATGGGGCGGGCCCATAATCGGAAGCATATTGGCGAATAAATCCCGAATTTTCTCGAAAATCAGCTTTTGTGGGGTTTGCACTCAAGGAAGAATAACTTATGACACTCAGGTGCGTGCGAAAGAGCGCACGACGGCGCCGCAACCCACCTAGAGGGTAGATTGACCACTTGCCGTCGTGCTCGCGCAAACATGAGCTTAATCGGTTGCAACCAGCGTTGGCACGAGGCATCCCAAGAACTGGAGTTGTTTTCAGATCGACAAACCGAGGAATAAACGGTCCATGACTGCGAAATGTAGTAGAATGCCCTGTTGTGTGGGGTTTGCACTCAAGAAAGGACAACGTATGACGCTCGGGTGTGTGCGAGAGAGCGCACTACGGCGCCGCAACCCCCCTAGAGGATAGAGTGACCACTTGCCGTCGTACTCGCGCAAAAATGGGCGTAATCGGTTGCAACCAGCGTTGACACGAGGCATCCCAAGAACTTGAGAGTTTTTTTAACGACAAAACGAGGAAAAAACGGTCAATGACTGAGGAATTTTGTAGAATGTCCCGTTTTTGACGAGTACGAGAGCACCTCGAACCAAGCGCAAAGAGGGTGCAAGGTGGACAGGCAACGCACCAATGCCGTGGACTCTACTACACACTCCCTAGGTGCCGTCGAAACATACACCAGACTTGCGCCGCGCGCTGCCGCCAGGTAGTGAACGGTGGAGGCGCAAGCAAAAAGCTCTAAATTGGAAGCATGTACTCGTACTGCTGCTCGTTTGGTAGTGCATACTGAATTCCATATATGTATCCATGCTGCGAGCCTGTCGACAGCCTATTGGTAGTTTCTGAATTTTACAACACCGAAGATCTCGCCGCGAGCACGATCCTGAGAGAGTGCGCGACGGCGCCGCAACCCACCGAGAGAGTGGACTGTACACACCACGTCGCGCTAGCGAAACAATGGTCGTCATCGGCCGCAATCCGCGCTGTTACGCGGCATCCAAATAATTGGAGACTTTTGTTCAACCAAAAAACAAGTCGAAGCGTGATGAGATTACTAAGAATAACCTGGTTTTGAGGAGTGCGAGATCAACATCGAGCGAGAAGATCTACCCTGGTACAGACTTGGGAGTGCACGGTGGGTAGCAACATACCTAGGCAGGGAGTGGGCCATCTAACAGATTGTCCAGGTCCCGTCGAAGTAATGGTTAGGCTTGAGCCGCTGCCGCCAAGAAGCTAATACTTTCGAATGGACTGCTGCTGTGCTGTGGTCACAACACAGGCTTCTATTTCTCCGTGACTACACATTTTTGTATATAGCATTTACATACGGAGCACCTGGTGTAGCTCAATATATCATGTATAGGTATATCATGTATAGGTTTCTGGTTTTTACGAGATCGGGATCCCCCCGAAAGCACGAGCTAGAACGGACAGGGCGGCAAAGGGTGGGCAGTGTGCCCGTTAGACGAGGCCCTCGCTGCACGCGGGTGCGTGAAACGGATCAAAGATATGTACGTACTCTCGCTCTGGTACAGCAGCAGTATCGTTACGAGGTACGAATTTCCTTGAATGTAGAGTTGGAAGAAGTGTTTTTTTTTATAATAGTGGCGAGAGGCGTCACACATGTGTGTCATACCAGGTGCCAGGTACTTTATATTCATGTACTTCCAGTAGATATAGAGCAAACCAAGATCAACACCACACCCATCCAGTAATGCGATCACAATCCCCGGCAGGTACCGCTGTAGCCACGGCTGCCTTGTTCACCAGTGCACTTGTCCTTGTGGGCTAGGTGCATGCCCCCCTCTTCTACTCTGCACTCTGCATTGATCGAGTGGATGACAAATGGTCTCGCTCTTGAGTCTCGCATTCCCAAAGCAATCTATTTCTTCGAAATATGTCTGTTTTGTTCAAAACCGGCGAATTAAAAATAACCATTCCATACTGGGGGGGGTCCTACCGACGGATGGACATTTGGGATCAGACGAAAGGGGGACAGTGACGATCACTCTTGAGGCTACAAGCGTTTCACGTGCATAGCCCTGCGAGTACAGCAGAGCACACAAGCGGAATGACACTTCCCTTGATGATTGATGGGTCTGCAGTAGAAGCTAGTCTACTGCTGGGGTTTCTGCTGCGGTTGCTGTGGTGGTTTCTTCGCTGGCAAGGCGGCAGTGACAAACGGAGTACGAACATCCTGCACGGGTCTGCGACATCCAACCTACTCCTTGCCGGAACGTGCGGAGCCGAGTAAGCTGTATCCTCAGCGAGCGTACGGCAGCGATCAGTACCGATAGACTTCGAGTGCGATGCGGATTGGCTGGTTGGTGCGTAGAATTGGTTGGTTTGTCGATTCGAAGGGGCAGCGACATAAGCTACTACCGATATGTAGTAGCGGTTATGCACACGAATTGGCGAAAAAATGCGTGACCCGTGACATTGCGAGAGGATAGGACAGACGAGTGCAGCGTTCACTGGGTAATCAATACGCACGCGTTGCACAGTGACCAACGCAATCCCGGCTCACATCGTCTCATCACACGCGGTAGGGCCGCAGTCGCGTCCTCGTATTGATACGCCAACGGCGAACAGCAACAACCGGAGAAAATGATATCGATGCCATTGGAAGCATGACGTGCAGCTGATCCCCATAGGGCCGGCTAAATGGTCACTATAATGCCGATGCAATAGCGTGTACTGCTGGTACAGTGCTGATGAGGAAATTTCATGCCGCGACGATTAACCGCTATACGGCTGGATGACCACTATAATGCTGGTGAGATAGTGCGTGTTGCCGTTACAGCGCCGGACAAAGAAATTTGTGGCGCAACGACTAACCACCATACTGGGCGGCTGTAAACGGACACATATATTTCCATGTATCTATCACGGAACAGGCCCAGTGTTACACCAGATACTGTTGTACTTGGTAAGGCACACTGCATTATATATACAACGATGCACATCGTAGGCGTCATGAGATATGCCTGGTAGAGCACAAGCGACGGCCTTGCGTTCGACCACGTACCAATGTACGTGGTAGTGCACATCGCGGATATGCACAACCACCCAGGAAGCAAGGACATATACACGCAACACGCAGCAACGGGGTGTCGGTGCGCCGGAGGGCGATCGATGCGGCATCTCTCAATGACCCTTGGATGGTTGTGTATATGTATCACAATAGCAAAGGGTACATATGATGTATGTCTCACAAAAACACCGTGTCCATGCACGACATTGCGGATGAAGCGTCTTTGTCTTTGAGAGACATACCGGCACGAACAGAAATACCACGGATACATATGGAAAACGTAAGTACCGACAGCGCTGTGCCGGTGCACAAGAACGCGCTCGATGGTGATGGAGTATGTGTCGGGGCGCGTCTCTTGCTCTCGTCCCTCACTAGCGATGCGTAGCATACGCGTCGCGATGAATTAAGGAACCAGACAGAACTGCCACGGCCCCCGCCCCAATATGCACGACCGTACCCGATAGCGCACGTCCAGAGTAAGTCCCTAACGCACGTGGCGCCTAACTCACGCGGCGCCGGGCACCGGCGCGAAGTAGAGGTTGAGTGGAACGCTTGCCAGTGCATGCCTCGTCGCCGGCGCCAGTGCGCCGGCGCGTGCCCCCATAACTCGCCCCCCACCCCCCAGTAGCGAGGCATGCGTGGCAAAGATTCATATATGTCGACACAACGAATACTATGGTAGCACATCGAGGACACGCACAACGATTTACGCGAAATATGTGTGACAAAGATATATCCGTATCACCCCACATTATGTGCTGGTGCACAAGTTTCACTACACATGCGATGCCGGTGCATAAATTAGCGATCGATCAGACGTCCTTTCATAGATATGCATACTGGCCTTATTACGTCATGACATATATACGCTGGTAGCGCACGTCGAGGACGCGTATATCGATTGATGCGGTGCCAAGCACCAGCAAGCGGGCGATGTTGGTCGCAATAGGTGCCGGTGCATGATACACGTAGCAAACGCCGGTGAATGATACAGCACCACCTTCGTCCAGGCCGATGCATGGATAGTACCCTCGTCCATGCCAGTGCATGGATAGTACCCTCGTCCATGCCGGTGCATGGATAGTACCCTCGTCCATGCCGGTGGATGGATAGAACCCTCGTCCATGCCGGTGCATGGATAGTACTCTCATCCAGACCGGTGCATGGATAGTACCCACCGTCTTCCCCATCTACTCTCGTTGCCGTCATTCCCCCGTTCCGTACCCGCGCCGCCTTTCATATTTGCTGTACCGCGTCGTTTCGCTGTGCTTGTCTTGCTTCAGCGTTTTCCCTCTGCGTCCAAAATCCCCCCCAAACAAATAAAGGTGTGTGGAAGGCTCGACGTGCAAGGAACCATGACGGACAGCGACAGCGAGGGGGGCCGGTCCGTGTCACAGGCCGACCTCGCATCATTCAAGCAGGACACGGCGAACGAGATCGTGCAGCTCCAGTCCGTGCTCCCAAAGACCGTGGACGACCTCGTCGACGCTGCGCGCCGACCCATTTCCGGGGAAGGGACGAACGGCGCCGGCGGGCTCGGACCGCAGCTCGGCGGCTCCTCGACCGCCCCCCCTCTGCGGAGCCACGGCTCCCCCGGCGCCGCTCTGCCTGGTCCGCCGATTGACAGCGGGACTGGCATGGCAGGCACACTCGCACAACTGGTAGGGGGCCTCGTCGCCGGGGCTCCCCCACCGACGTGTGGCGCCGCCGCCTACCTCGTCACCGGGACCATGGACGCTCACGCTGATCGTCCCGGGCCCCCCTACTCCGGACAGGCGGGCGGGCTCGTTGCGGGCCTGGGGGGGGGGTACGGATATGGCGGTGCCCTAGGCGGTGTCGGTGCCTTAAGCGGTCTTCTCGGACCAGCAGGCGGGATCGCCGCCGGTCCGGGAGGGGAGGTCGGATATCGCGGTGCTCTGGGTCGTGCCGGAGCCGCCGGTGTTCCAACTGGACAACTGGGTGGGCTCGCCGTCGGCCAAAGGCGGGGGGTCGGATGCGGCGGCGCTTGGGGTGGCGCCGGCGCCGTCAGCGTCCCATCCGGACAGATGAGCATGCTCACCTTGGGCCCGGGGGCGAGGCTCGGCTATGGCGAAGCTCTGGGCGGTACCGGAGCCACTGGCGCTCTCTACGGACAGGTCGGCGGGCTCGCCGTAGGCCCGGGTGGGGGGGTGGGGGGCGTACTCATTTGTTGCCTGCCTTGGTTATTTGACCATTCACCACGCATCCCTTTCGAGACGAAGTACCGTTCCTACTCCTAATAGAGACACCTCCAACATGTGGGCGCTCAGTACGTTTTTTCCATATAATACATAGAAACTTTTTACTTATCTTATCCCCGACCTGTCTCGCAGTCTGTGGCCACCATCTATCCCCGAGGATAGCTATAGTTTTCTCTCTGCTGTCTAGTGTACGAAACTTCTCCTTGTCACAATCGTCTGTTGTCCTCATCTCCTCTTCTAATACATCCCGTTCCTCCTTATACATTACACATTCTCCCACTATGTGGGTTCTACTCTCTTTTGCTCTACCACTAGGGCAAATTTGTGCATCTTCTTCCTCCTCCTCCCGGCTACTGGTATACCTCTTCCTTCTTTCTGGCAGGCCCAAGTCCCCTACGCGAAATCGCAGTTTCAGCGATTTCGCGTAGTCCATTGGGCAATGCAGATACGTTTTCATTCCTATCCCTTCTCTTAACGCCCCGTATAACTCTAAATGTTCTTCTTCTTTTACCTTAT
>JAYJMJ010000278.1:6039-33415 GCA_036873875.1 Laminaria ephemera
GCGCGATCGGAGTATCACACACAGCTTGCAAAGATGAGTTTCGACGAAATCCTAGATCTCACAGCTGTTGTGTATTCTTAATGTTTTATAAAAAAACATCTTACTCTAAATTTCAACTACGTACGTACGTAGTAGTTGTACCGGGGTATCGGGTTCCTATATACCAAGCGACACCCAGTCTGAGTGTATATGAGTAATCGCAATGTATTTCAATGGCTGGTATATATGGGGGTACCAGGTTCTCGACCCAACCGCCGCGGAAATATGTCGTCTGTATCATACAGTACTGCGTTTACTGTACGACTGACTGGTCGTTCACGTTTCAGGGTTACTTGATCGTTATTGTCCGTTACATGTTACCTGCCCGTGGATAAATAATCGTTGACGTCCTAGGACGTCTATCAAAGATTCCCGGAACGCGAGGCGAGAGATCCCTTGTCCTCACTCCGTTCTGGTTTGAGTCACATGCCGTGTTTGATCCTACAAAAAACCTGGCGCAGACTCCGCGCTACAAAGCCAAGAAAGGAACGAAAGGTGTCACAGACGCCCACCAGTCGAACCGGTGATCACTCCCTCATTGGCGTCGACGGCAGGACGCGAGCCTGCGCGTGAACATTGAGTTTCGAAATAGGCACCGGTATATATTATTACGAGTTAAATACGTAATTGGGCAAAATGGCGTACGCTTCCCCTGAAAGTGTAGCCATGCAACGCAGAAAATCGTAAATCTTCTTTGGTTGTGGCTTTTGATAATCGAATCCGAGGAGATATATTTCTCCCGCCGTGGCCCACGCGCGGATTTCCCACTTCTTGTCCATACAACATGCACTCACTATTGCAGCAGTAATAATACATACAAGGCCTCGCATGGGTGCCGGCATTCGCCGGCACCCATGTTCCGGAAAGGGAGGGATGCCGGCTTCGCCGCCCATGCATGGCAGTCGAGCATATCCGACATACTAAATAAGTAATGGCGAAATGGGCAATGCGCAAATGCCAAGAGGCGTACTTTGCGGTGGTGGGCGGTGGTGTACACTCGATGCCATGTGGTGGTGAGGTACCATATACCTTCATGAAATAGTAGTGAACATCCTTTTAGAATCCCGGACATGACAGGTATACCACACACCAGGCCGTAGAGAATGGCACGAGGGCCGACAAAGGATTTATTTGTCGAACCAAACAATATCTGAACCACACCGTGAGTGCGTAAGGCATGCACGCTAGACCAGATTTTACGTACGTCCAACCAAATACCCACAGCAGTAAAGCTCTACACTGTACTCTTCTCCTATCTCCGTGCAGCAGTACTAGTATACAACAATGCGAAACAATATAACGGTGGGTCTACAATTTGATTGTCTCGTCGCGCATCCCCTCCCCCCCCCCACCCCCCACCGTTATCCCGGAGGCTACGTGCGGCCGATCAAAAACTATGGTCTATACCCTATACTAAGACGGAATTACACCGTCATAGTCCATAGGTCAGTAGCACCTAAGGCTAACCAGAGGAACATACGACCGCCAGAACGATCTTGCCTCTGCGAGTGCCATGGTCTGAAGTTAAATTGATTGTGTGCTGCTATTATCTTGAACGTGTCGTTTGTCTATTTGACGTTCTCACCGACCCTGCCGAGGAAAAGTGGATTCGGGAGGCGAGGGGGGGGGGGATCATGGTTCAGAGGAAGCAGTTTCCGTGCGATCCAAATATTGATTTATCCCTGGTTTGCATCATAACTTAAAGCGTAGCTCCAAGCTCCAATACCCAACACTATACAAACACACAAACCACCTGACTTGAAGAGGGGGAATATGGCGCAAATGTTCGACAGTCAGGCACCGGTGAACTACGGGAATACAGGTAGCCGTGTTTGCATGAACCCAGTAAGTTTTACGTGGCCTGGCTAGAGTAGAAGGTGCATTTACGTGACCCTCTGTGCGTTCATGCTGTGAAGTGTACGCAGTGAGACATGCATAGGGTAGCACGCGAGTGCAGGCCACGAGCACTTCCTTTCCTTGGTAGTGTTCACAGAAATACAGTTTGTAACACGGTGTCAAATTTGAGAATACAAGGGGATTCTTCCACAGACAAAGCGTCGAGGGGCCACAGCAAAAAGTACATGGCGATATTGTAGGCGGCGGAGAAATTTATAAATCCGACAGTATTTGGCTGGAAGACCGTTTACTCTCGTCATGAACTGCTCAGCTCACACCTCATTTCGCAGCCGCGGTCTCTACCCCAAGCTGTCCCGGTGGGCGTTGCGATTGACGAGGTTTGACATTACCATATGGTGAAGAACTGACTCGTCTCACCAGCTCTTCGAAGCGCTTTCTTGCTTCCTCAGACCTGGTTCTGCCGACTGACCGATTACTCCTACACAATAGACTCAACACCGGGCAAGTCGAACGGATATATTAGGCCTTAGGTACCTGCGTTAGACGGGTACCCTTTATGGGGACTAGAGCCGTCGAAGTGGGAAGTGTCGATCCGCGTGATATCCGAGAGAATCAGGCCGCCGTGGTAGCGCATCCGACCGCGCTGCGCTCGCCCATCTTACATTCGTTGCTCGGTGCCATCGTCGACAGCGCCACCCTGGTTGACCTGGGCGAAGCTGTATCAACGGCGCCGTGGGAAAAGTGCGTCGGGGACGCGCAATTGCTTATCCTGCTGTTCCATGACTGAATAGCACCGCTTGGTACAGATAGGCCGGCAGTGTCGTTGCGGCAGTCTAGTCACGCCCTAACCCCATTACGGTTGCTACCACGCCCTGACGGTGACCATGTGTTGTTTGTCCACCGAAGATTCGTCCGCGTATGGATCGGGCGCGTTCAGGGGCGATGGCCGGGGCGTGAGTGCCCCAACAACGTCCTGGTATACCAGCGCAACAACCGGTCTTGCGGGGGATGCAAGCGTGGACGGTCTCGCACCGAAGGGAGGGGTCGACGCACGGCGAGTAACCGCTAGACTCGTTGATGGTTGAGCGTGATCAAGGCGTTGCAGAACGTACCAGAATCGGTCAGGCAGCAGGAAGAGGATTCGTTCCGCGAGCGCTTGGCGGCGAAGAGAGGGACAAGCAAGCGAGAAGGGGGGAATCAGTACGAGGTAACTGCGTATCTCCTCGACGATCAGAGTTTGGGATGGTACGAGTCGGAGAGTAGCGGAGTGCTAATAAGGAGGAGCTTGCTGCCACGCTTCTTAGTAGCGGGTTTGCTCGCTCTGGTGCACTGGCCATGCCGACGGCGATAATCAACAACACAGCACAAAACAGAAACATGGCAGTATCGCCTGCAAAAGCAGTGCTATGTCACCGTCGCGGAAAACATCGAGTCCGTGAGAGGAGAAGCTATGATAGGAGGACCCTATGTTTAAGCGCCCAAGTCGACAAGGAGGGGATGGACGTCGAAGCGTATTGGGACTCCTGTCCACCCAGCACGTTGAAATTTGGGCAAGAACAGAGTCAGGCAAAGAAGGATGGAGCGGAGAGAACAAGCACGTCGGACAGAAAGAGAGACATATCGGAAGACGCTATTGCGAGGGCTATGGCGAGAACTGGAGGTCTCGTCGTGGAGACGTGCAACGCCGGCATACTTGCCTTCAACGGCGGGAGCGGCATAGGTAAGTCACGTCGAGGTCATCCTCATGGCATGACAGCATCTTGATGTTAACATCATAGGACTCTAAAGATACTAGAGATGATGAACGCACCGCTTCATGGTGGCGGTGCATACAGTTTTTTGCTCTGGAGCAGACGGAGGAGTGTACCAGAGGAAGAGCATCAAATACGTAGGTATTGCAGCGAGAGAGTCCACCGTGAAAGGGTGGATGAAGGTGGTCTCGTGGTGGAATGCATTAGTACCCGACTGATGAAAGTGCGAATCTAACTCAAAGGCAAGCTTCGCAACATGAACAGGTTTTCGCTCGTAAATATGTATTTTGCCACGCCCACACACTGGGTACGGCACACGTTATAAAGTGCGAATCGTGGGAAGGCCCACTTCCGACTGGGTTACGAACTGACGCGGCAGGTGGACGGATGCCTCGTTCGCAAAGCCACGGTTCGGTGCCCACTCGAGGACCGGTATAAGACGGGGTATAACCTTGTTATCTCATGTATCTGCCTATTGGGGTCGTTTTGCGCCTAGACGCCGGAAGAGAAAGAGCAGGGAACGACAGACCATTGGCCTGCAGAGGTTGATAGCGGATCAGCATCTTCGGGCAGGCTTGAAGAGAGAGGTTATCGATAAACTCACCCCCCTTGGGCCCGATACTAGCGTCGATGCAACGGTCACGATGCCCATCGATGCCCCAGCCATGTTTTGACCAGTACTACAAAACCCCCACGTTCACCCTCCTTTCACCCCTCGCTCGTGAGCTCTCTTCAGTTCATATCATTGGCCGGAGAGCGCTGGTTACACACGCGATCATCTTTTCGCATTAGCATCAGTGCTTCTCGAGCTGTTTAACAGCAGCTCCGCGCTCACCTCCAAAGCTCGTCGTTGTTTCGAAGTCGGTCGTCGTCAGACGACCGGAAGACAGTCGTCATTAGACAACCTGAACGCCAATAGGTTATGAGCCTCAGTAAACTCCACTTCGAAGCAACACAGACTAAAAAACATATTATCCAGCTGCTTCTGAGAAACCATGGGGTCGGTGTAGATCACCTCTGTGGGTCCACTCGTTTTGTTCGTGGTCGTCTAGGGCGTATGCCTTAGCAGTGGACAACAACCTCTACGGGCCACGGATTGCCGCAAAAGACAAAGTACGCTGCTAAGTGACAAGCGGGAGACGGCTTCAAGATTACTGCACGCCACGAGCCGGCGAGCAAGGGACCGGAAAATACAAGGTACCTGGTACGCCACTAAGCAGCTGATGAACGGAAGACGGAACCAAGATTGTTCGCCACAAGCTGACGAACAAGAGACTGACAAAGGCAATGTGCGCCTGCCACATGCTGCCGGGGGCAAAACATAAACCATCGACTTCGTGCTGTGTCCCACCGACAAGCCAGAACCTAGAAAACAACTTGCTTCCTCTTGTTCTGCTGGCCACGATGGGCGCCAATCTACGCTACAACGGAGGTATACCGACGGCGGTGGCATAAGATCGCCGAAATATTACGGTACGTACTGCCTAGCGGTCGGGTAGTTGCAGCAAAGCGAAACAAGATGAAAATGAACCAATGATCTGACGGGATCGTTGATGCCACAGCCGCAACAGGAAGAGTAGTCATCACCACAGCTATGGTGGCGATCATTATCCATACATACAATTGATTGTCTTTCACTTGAACATCAAAACTTCGACCGACGGGAATAGTTAGCCAGCGATTGTTCGGCACAACCCCGATCTACTGCCATGTACACACAAAAGTATACAAATGTTTCAAACAAGACCTATTGCACCAGGTATGGTGTTACAACTATGAATCAAATCGGTCACCTCGGTCGTGGACAAGTCCGCCTGCTATGGGGCGCGACTGTTATGGGGCGAACCGCGACAACTAGAGGGCAAACTCTTTTCCAAGCGACCCGTGGCCAACACATTTACACTGAACGAGAACATTTTACACACTAATAGTGTGGCTGCCTGATCAGCTGGATGAAAACAAAAGTGAGAGGAAAATAAAACGGGGAGCTCAAGTCAGGCCACCTGTCCCAGCGTTGAAACAACGTTCGCGTGATCAGCCAAGTCTGATAACAGTTGCCGGGCTGGTCTGGTCAGGCTGGAACTCTCCAGCACCCTGTATCGGTGCGGAAATAGACAAAAAGGGTCGCCCCAACGGTCAAGCTTTTGTGTTTGTCATCCGGTTCTTGCTGTCGTTATCCGGTGACAATGCCCAACTTATCATAGGCATCCATGTTTACGATAGATACGTCGGCGAACAACTAAACCAATCGTGTGACTTGTTATCGCTGCCGTACGATAGGAACTGCGGGTGCTAGGACACAGCACATATCGACCACTCGTCGTTTTTTTATGGTGTCTTACGTATCGATTGCGGCATCATCGCGGCATCAATTTCCAACCAAAATCAATCATGAATTAAATGAGTAGTTGGCCGACGCCCACTTAATCCCAACGTCCGCGTGGGCACCCATATTTTTTCAAGTACCAAACGGCTTGCGTGGCTCGCACCTGGAAATCGCTGACGTAAATGTGCCCGGATCGAGACAGGCCACCCTCCGTAGGATGGTGTCAAGCTCGTCATTGCACTCCGGGGTCAATGTCGCCACCACAGCATGCGTGATACACGTATGCACGAATCGTCCGAAGAGTAATGTCGTCCTGCTGCACTCGAGGAAAAGCAGGGAGTGGAGCCGAAGGACGTATCACAATGTTCGTTCTAGATCGTATCGCAAAAACCAATCGCAAAAATTACAAGTAGTGTGATGCGGTTGTACGTGCAATTTATAGGTGTTGCCAACGCCCTCAAGACAGGCGGTCGAATGTGCCTGTGCGACACTGTTTTGAAGATAGACGGGACCGCGCCGTGTCCTGATGAAATCAGCATTTTACTCAGGTTGGCTACCACACAGAAAATGTACCACTACCCGTTTGCAAGCACTGGTTGGACAATTTATATCGCCAGCTAACTGTCGGGTCACTTTTCCTTTCGAACATGTTACACGCTGGATTCGAGTTCGTACAGGGCGTCGATTTGCTGGAGGAATGGCGGTTGCAGACGGGGACATTCAGGCCCCACTCCCCTGCCCAAAACAACCAAAAAATATCAACTGTTTATTCAGGCCTCGCTAGGGTTTCTCGCTCCTACGGTGGAGCTCTGTGGGATGATGTCCAGTGTGAGCCTACGGGCTGCTCCCGCAATGGACAGCAACCACCGCACGACGTTGCGCTCTCGATTAAGAAACACGGGGAGGACCACCAACCTGGCACCATCGATGGCGGTAGGGGTAACGTTCTTGTCCAAGAGTTCTTTACCAGTACGTTCATCGGCCACCTCGGAGCACGGTCGCTGGTTTTCATCCTCGTCTGGCTGCAGAAAAGGCAGAAACTCGCCCAACGTCTCCAACGCGAGAAGCTGCACGTCCTCATCACTGTCGTCTAGTTTGGCGAGCACTGACGGGTAGGCGTCCGCGGCTAAGGCGGAGCAGTCGACCCCGTTTGAGGGCGACATACTCGACTTCCCGTTTTTCCTCCGTGAGAAAGGCTCTAATCTAGGGTTGTAACCTTGCTGGCCACAACGTTTAAATCCGAAAGTGTGCAATATCCGCGAAACAACTGGTAACGCCTTGCGGCTGTCCTCGGAAGACATTTGCGGGCACTCAAGGTGTGCTAGTACCGCCGCCATGATGTCGGTTGCGGCAGCCGCAGCCGTTAAGGAGCAAGCAAACAACAACTTTCGCCGCGCGGTGTTCTCAGTGAGTGCCACGATAATGTCCAAACTGCAGCGCCGTAGAGGAGGAGTATTGCGCCAGCAGACGTCCAGACTCAGGTCCAGCAAGTGTTGGAAATTTTTCTCCATAAATTTGTTGTATGCGCTCTCTGTCGTATGTGCGCGATCTTCGACACACTCCCAGACGGCAATGAGTCTCGAAGCAAGGGGGCTCACAAGCGCCATCAGCACCTCCTCCCGGTTGCATTCCTGTTGACATTTAACAGCAGTTTGTGTTCAATCAAGGCAACAGCCAGGCAATACGGGGACACCAAGACATCTACCTGAGGCGGTGGAGACACTAGCTCTAGGAGCGGGAACTCCAAACGCTGCGTTTAAAAACACGCGATGCTCAGGAGCTGTTTACAAAGTCCACACTGGCACTATTAACATCTCAGATATTTGCCAGTATGATGTTCCGAGCATTCGCTCCAACCTAATAGTGTCCTTTTCCACCTTTTTTTAATTTCCATCGCTGCACAGTGCCAACCTCTTGCAGTGCAAGTATAGGATCCGAGTTTTGAACCGGCGGTTGTTTTTTGTGGTGGAATTATCTCGTACTGCCGAGCGGTCACTGAGCTGTTTGTAAGCCCGTCGAGATTCACGCATTATACCGCTTGCGTTCCAGACATCAGGACAAAAGAGAAAATCTACCCCATATGGTGTAAGCAAAAACAATTTCTAGCACCGCAGGAACACTTATTCTCACCGGAAAGTTGCTAAGTTTGCTCACGACTTGCTCGCACAGGCAGAGCAGATGCTGCGACACCTCTGGGCAGGTGCTTGGTGCCCGCGGGCACATCTCCAGTAGCGTTTCGAGCACCAGCTGCGGGCAGCATGTCCGACCCCATACAGGGCCAATCGGATAGTCCTTCTCGACGTGTGCACCGTATTGGGGATGGGAAAATGTCTTAACGAGGTTAGGCGTGAATATGGTTGTCGTAGAACAACGCCTGTATACTGAACATATTTTTAACAATACACCATTCGTTTCCATTTGCCTACGACAGAATTTTCCTTCTAAGGACCAGGGTCGTACAATCTGCAGCTCACACCGTGATATAGGCGTCCCCGATGGTCTAGTGGGTTAACCTCGTAACCACTAAGGTCAATGTCGCGGGTTCGCGCCCCCCCCGAGTGCATACTCGTACTCGTAGGGACTTTTTCTTGTGCTAAAATTGACTTGCGGAAAGCGCGCGGGCGTGAGTTAGCAAAACTCGATGGAAATCGACGAGCTTTGGGAATGCTGAACCCTCTGCGCGATAAAAATGAAGCCACGTACCGGGGGGGAGAAGGGACGACACCTGTGACCACCGCTTGTCCAGAAGCTGGAAAGTAAAAAAGTGAAGGAAAAAAAAAAAAAACGTCGGTTATATCGTCTCGTGCGATGGTTCTCACGTTGCATACGTCCTCCACCAGATGTCCAGCGTAAGCGATGATCAGCGCCTCCGTGTCACCAAAATCAAAGGCCATCGCAAGGTTGCTGAGGCACTTATCGATCTCGCAAGGCGAATCCTCAAGGCGTCTGTACGCGAGAATGTAGGCAACGGCCGATCTTATAGGACGCTCGAGAGATGCTAGACGTCCGGTGCCGGTGAAAGTGGCTCCTTCGACGGCCACTCGTCCCCTTGACTTAATGGAGGTCGCGATAACTGAGAGCACCTTCATGGTGGCGCGGCGTACGGGCGCAGTCTCCCCTTCAATGTCCTTGTACCGTGCTGAGGTGAAAAACACAGATGGCGAACACAAAAGCGTTTTGGTTGGTATCTGTGCAGGGACTTCTACAAAGTTTTGGAGAAGGTTTGGAGCTGGATGAAATACGTTCCGTATTTGAGCGGAAACTTTTACTATTGTGCGTTCACACGGCGGGGTTTCTGTTATAATGCACCTCCGTGTCGTCTACATTACCTATCGTTCCATGCTGTCCAGCACTATGCACGCGATATTTGCTTTGTCCGGGTGCTAGAAAGATTCCTATTAATAATACCGTCGAGAGCTCTTGGAGGTAAACATGCCGTGAAAACGACTTGAAAGTCACTTGGAGATACGAATATCGATTGTTCAGGTTTTGTACAAGGTGCTATCGTTTACGATGCCTAGCCCGTGTTTTCCATCCACGCTCCAATCGGGCCTGATATATATTGTTCAGAGAGCGTAATGCACCCGACTTTGACTCCTCACCAGTGACTGCATCCACGATTTCCGGGGTGTGTAGGACGAGCACCTTCGGGACGGAACCTTCCATCAGCTTGGACAAGATTGTCAACAGAGTGGCTCTGGTGGGTGTTCAAGTCAAGTACGAGCAGGCCAGAAAGACTAAAACATTAAAACAGACGTAGTGTTTGCCTGGTGTCGCTATACAACGAGTTCAACTGCATCTGTGGAAGTATACCAGTACGGGATAATTGAGCAACACCGACGGCTGTCTTTTGTGTCGTCTCGGCAGATAACAAACGTATCAGCTTTACGTGGTGCCTACCTGTTGCCGGTGGGGTTGACTTCTGGCTCTTCCCTGATACGCGACAGCATGTGCGGTAGATAGGAGTCCGGCACAATGAAGCGTCCCACGAGTTCACAGCATTCCAGGATGACGTTCTCAAGTAGGGTATCCTGTACAGCATGTCCGCGGGTTGATGGAATGTGTCGGAGTGATGATTTTGAACAAACGCGTTTAATGCTACCCCACAATGAAGATGTCAGCGTTCTCCCACATCACACGTGCGGCACGGTTTTCCCAGGGTTCGCACCTTCGCGCTGGTGGCCAAGTGTAGAGCTCGTTGAATGTGCGGGATCAACTTGTGGATCTCAACTGTCAGGTGTTCCTCGCAATACACGATCATCGTGCGGAACAGATATGCAGATTGCAGCCTCGTTTTACTGATCCAGTCGGACATCTCGACCAGCAGTGGCTGCGGGGCGGCGATAACACGAGCGTGCGCGGAAAATGAAAATGAAACACTACGATATATCTACGTTGAAACGGTAAAGCTTTAGCACCCCGGGCAACTAACCAACGGGGCCACGGATATCATTGTCATTGTTGTGAGGATCTAGAGAACACTTGTTGGCGTGTGCTTACCAGGAGAAATCGCCTGGTGTTGCTGCGGACGTACAGGCGGGCTCCAATCCTTGGCCGCCCCGAGAATGGTCGTGGTAGAGGCTTGCTGTGATTCGCGCGCACGTCTCCGTCCACTCCGAACTGCCGTCGTTCGATCACGTCGTCCTGATGCTCCCGCTCATACTCAGCCCCACATTTGGACAACGTGTCAACAGCAATCGCAGAGACGACCTGACAGCATAAGAACGGCATAGGATTGTCGCAATTGCTTCCGGTCAACAAAGTATCCCACTTTTAAAAGAGGAAGATGAAAAGGACGAACCCAACTCAAAGCACCACGTATTATATATAGATATCACTCTATAACTCCACTGACCTTAGCCTCGTCCGTAATTGCGTTGAGCACGTAGGGTAAGAGCCTCGTCTGGTGGTCGTACCTATACGATTGACAGCAGGGGGAAGGTGATCAGAAGTAACGTTAATCTGGCACAATCGCTACCAGTATTGAAACCTCGCGCTCCGATGGCATGCACTTCCATTCTGTGTGTACCTGTCCGGAAGAGAAGTGAGCCAGTCGCCCAGCATTGCGGTCGTCTTCGTCCTCACCGACACGCTTCGATCCGTTGTCAACTGCGCGCGGCCAATGAGATCGAAGGAAACTGTTACGTATCATCTTTGCGGCTGTTGTGGCAACTTCGACAGCAATGACCTGGTCAATGCAGGTAGAGCGAACTTCGTCACATCTGCGTACTCGGCACCTTTGCTGTGGCAATACGTCTACGTCTTATGACAATCTACGATCCCTCACTCCAGCGAGATAGTTGACCGTGGTGTCCCCCCGGCCGTAGAAGGCCGCGACCGGGAGTACGTTGTCCTCCCGAAAGCCCACGAGGTCGACGATAGCAGACGTGCCAGCGCCTTTAACCTTCGCACGGTCGGGGACTTTCACAGTCGTCCTCAGCGCTTCTATGGCAGCGAGCCGTACTTTGGCGTGCCTGCGTGTGGCAAAAACAAACGCTAATGCTTCTTGGGCGATTGCAAGAACTCAAAACAGGGCTCGGCGAATGCACTGTACGCTGTGACACACGCCGTACATCAATCCCATTGCATTGTGCCATGCATACTTGGTAAAGGTGCCGAGCATTTACGGGCTTAAGATAATAGCGCGCGTGCAGGGGATGTAAATGACAAAACTAGTCTGTAGACACCCTCAAGCTATTCACATATGTAGGAGAGCACACTCTTAGTCGTTCAGTTCCTTGTCTTTCGCCAAAGAGCGAGAGAGCAACAAGAAACGCGACTGCAACGAGAACGAGAACTCAGGCTAATCCTGTTGCCGCAGAACATTCAGCAACGGACTGACCTGTGCCTCAGATGTGGCAGGATCGCTCGAGACAGGCCCACAGCGTAGAATTTCATGCCCTGTACGTATCGGCAAGTTAGGGCAGCGTCGTCAGTTCTCCCTTTCTTCGCGATGAAATTAAACTACGCTGGCTTTACCACTGGCGACTAGCACAACGTCTGACCTGTTCCAGATGTGGATGCATAGCCAGTTTGGTGATGATGGCCAGAGTTTCCACCTTCACAGTCGAGTAAGGGTCTCTGCATTGAGAAACCAGGAACAGGATCGTGTCGTCCAAGTAGGGTCGAAGTACCCCAAGAGTGCCCCTGCTCATGAGCCCATCCAGCAATCGACCGACCATCTGGCAAAGAGACAGTCTTAATTCTTCACTGCCTTCTGCCACGTGGTGCACTAATGGAGCATGCTGATCCTGCCGCTCCGTCGCTTTCCCTCTGCGGTCGTGGTATTCAGTACGTTGTCTCAGTCGTGTCAACCACAAAGTTTGACCAATGGCGTGCGCACGATGTCAATCTCCCCGCCGAAGCAAGAGTAAGCCAATGTCGCCTATGCCGTTCGAGCTATCACGCATAAACATAATATTTGCGGACGACGTCTGACGGTCGTACCCCTAGGGGGGCGTGTTGTCCTCGCCGTGCAGATGAGTTTAGCAAAGAGGCAACGCTTCTGGACAAAGAACACATACGTACAACAAATAGCCCCCGCGCTCTTTGGGTATGCTTGCTTCGGGAATCAACAGTTTTCCCTGCTTCGGCAATGGATTTTGCACATGTCTGTCTTCGAAGGATTTTATTCACTTGAATCAGCCCAACCACATCACTCACCGTTTGTATGCTTCATGCTCTTTGTCGTCATGAACAAATAGCTCCAATTCGGGGTCGTACGTACTTCCAGTTGGCACTCCACGAGCCATCAAGACAGGAAATAGATAAGCTAGATGCGGAGTGAGGTCGGAGACATTCTCCACGAAAAGTGTGACGGCGCGAATCGAGGCTTCTCTGTGCATCGAAACGACAAGAAACGTTACAGCGGACAAGTTAAAATATACTGTCAACAGTGTTTATTAATGTATATACTTGTAGTAATACTACACACTCGTATTGTTGTCAGTTGTCGTGAGGCGTTGCTTTTTGTCACCATTAAAACATCTCACCGGCATGCTTCCGCAGGGTCGGCCAGCCCTTTGAACACCACCTTTGCCAAATCGTCCATCAAAAGTGTCATCAATTCTTCCAGAAATGAAATCAGACGCTCCGGCGGGTCGGCAGACGGAGCACATTCCTTGGACTCCGGCAATTCGCTGACGTGTTTCACGACGGCATGCAGATCCTGGTTGAGCCTCTGCATGGCGGCCTTTCTGATGGCGATATCACAGTCAGCTGCCCCATTCTTATTCTTTTGCCAGCTCGCGAGCAATGCGCTGGCAACGACTTGTGCGGAACGTCTCTCTGCGACAAGCACATTGTGGAAGAGAGGGCCAATGTTTTAGTGATTGCAGATATTAATAGATGTGGAATACATCTTTGGGCTTCAGACAACCTCGCTCAGTCCTTTTGGATCCTACGCTGGGCGTGAGAAGGTCTAATTATCTACCAGAGGTATTTCTGTACGTTCTAAATGCGCATGGCTCCTGTGCGATCCTTCGTACGGTTTTACAGTTTCCTCCGTTCGGTCGTCGATAAGCACAACACCTGTGAATGTGATGCTCCCGTCTGTCTCTTCACCCAGAGGCTGGTGAGGACCCGCTCCATCAACTTGGTCAGCTCCTGAAGCTGGAGATCCGAGGACTTTCGATTCGAGATCAGCGAAATAAAGACCTTCCGTGCGATGTTTGCGCTGGATACCACTGGGATTGCCTCGCACGGATCGCGATTTCACTTGCTTGGATCCGGATCCATTCAGTATCCGGCTTACCCGAGATTCGTGGGCCCGTGTCTTCGCTGTCTCAGAGCTTTTTAAATCATCCCAAGCCTGATCGATGATCGATGTCATATTACGGCTGAGGTATTTGCATGCAGGGGCGGGGAGGGGCGGCAGTGTGTGTTTTTGGATATGGTTCGATCGTTTGATCTATGTTTTCCATGTCTCGCGATTGCGATTTTGGTCGTTTTTTACGTTTTTTCCCGTGGGCAGCTCCCGACACAATAACGCTTCTTGAAAAACTATGAAAACCCATTGGGACAACTCGAGGTTGAAATTGAGCAGGTCTTAGAACCGCAGCAGAGGAGCTCATGTCCGACCGAACGTAAGCAATCATTGCAGTTAGGCTTCGTGAGACCTCAGTGCGGTAGTCGTGATGCAGTGATGCAAGCTTGCGTTGTATTGAACAATCGACCGATTGTCGCCTTTGTGCTCTGCGTGCCCCATGTTTATGTTTACCTTTGCAGGCCTGACAAGAGCCGGAGCCCGGGTCGATCAAGAGGCTCAAACAATGGCAGTGGTTACCGCAATGGCTCAGATAGACATGATCGCTATGGAGGTGGGGTTTGATTGGTCTGACATATCTTTGTGGTGGAGCTGCTCAATTTGAAATAAGAGCCTCTCCTAAATACACCACTCGAGTAGATATCCGACTAAAGCGGCAACGGCACCACCGCCTTTTTGCGCCACGGCCACTGCTGCCACTGCCGTCTACCTGGTACAACAGTAGGTGCCCCAATTTCTCGCCCATGTCTTGAGTGGCGAGTGGCGAGCTGCCTCCCACCACGTTTTCTTGATTTAGTTTGGGTACGTGAAATCCGTCGCGGATCCAATTCCAGGTGGGGGCGACAGGAATGGCGGTGGTGGACGGCGAAGCAGCGGAGGGCGCGAGGATCCTAGTACCGCAAGGCTTCGAGCAATCAAGCAAATGCTTTCTGGGGTAAGCCTCTCATTGCCTCTGCAGTACGTACCCCTTTTGGGTATCATCATGGCGATGCCATCTTCATGTCATGTCATGCCATGTGTTGTCTTGCCGACTGTGCTTTGCTTGTCAAAGTTTGGAGCACCGGCGGAAAGGGTGTGTGAAAGGTTCTGACACCTATACCTATGATATGTACCAGTACCATATAGCTAGCCATTCCACACGGGACCTTGTTTCTAGATCCATCATCCTGATATCGTATTATCCTGATATCTTATGATACCTCTCAAACATGCACGTTATGGTACGAAGCTCTTCGCGGCAATCGCGGATATTGTTATACCGACTCGTGTACAGCAGTGCTTGAGCGCAACATACTGTAGTTGAGATTGGCATTTGCCTTCACGCTCCACACCTTTGTTACCAGGTATGGTACACCGCACATATCCGACGCGCCATGCCATTGACGTTCGAGGAAACGATTCAAGACAGTTCTTGTTCAAAGTTCAAATCGCTGCGATTCCACGTGCATACCGGTATAGATACAGACCGTCAGCATCAGCCGCCGACGTGAAGGAAACAAAACACCACCAGATCCCGACACAACAGCAGTGCGGCTAGGAAATATGCCGAATGACGGTCCGTCGCCAGTCACCATAAAAACGAGCACCGGTCACGGCGTACGGCCGACGTGTTCCTCATTCCTCACCGCTATTAACAGCGCGCGTCCGTCCGTCACACCCCCAAACTGTCCTAAACTGCACGGCCATCCTTCGACATCTTTGTTCGTAACTCGTAAGTGGGTTGCATGGGCATTTGCATGGTTTTCAAAATCGCAAGACCGCTTTTGGTCAAAATGCCGACTACGGGCATCCTCGCGTGTTGTTTCAAGCCCCGATATTCATTAATCTACTGGTACCTGGTATGTACATATCCTCGCGTGTAATGTCCACCCCCGCTATGCATACATATATATCATAGGTGCAGGTACTTTCTACCTTCACACCCTCACGCGGAAACAACGAAACAACCCCAACAGACAACAATGCACGTTTGCTTGCTGTTGGCAGTGTTTTGATGTATTGATAGTACGAGTGACAGTGCGGAATATCAGTTCCTATAGCTTGAGGATTTACACACGAAGTGCTGCTGCACCTGGTAAACCACAAACCCTACGATACGTAGGAGTATATATGTCTGCTGTTTGGTACCAGGTATATACGTCCAGGTAGTATTATTCGTCAAGCAGTATCGTCTACCATATGCCTGGTGTGTACTTAATCTAAGCTTATTCTGGTATGGAACGCATGTAATAGCCAATCGCATTCCTGCTGTACTCGTATCATATACGAGTGGTATTCCTCAGTCACTGACCATTACCCCACATCTACCTGTACAGGCTTTTCCCCGCTTGCTTGCACCACCGACACACGATCGCACCCTATGATATGTGATGTATGCGCGGTGTCGATGCCGCCGCGGATATTTTGCATCCTTTCATCATGGTGGAGCCGATCACCCTGTTAGTCTACCGTATTTATTTATACACCGTATCACCATATCATACCTGGTACGTAGAAGCAACCCTTTTGCCCTTACAGGACAAAACACGAAGGATACGGATACAGTACCATAAAGCGTCAGACCCAACGCCAGCGGTTTCATAGCGAGCGTATTCCCAATCTCCACATTTCCGTGACACTGCTCAGCCGGCAGCGCCTCGGAGTGGATGGTCGGGGGAAGCACCTGAAGAGCGAGCGGTAGAGCTGGCAAGGACCCTTTCAACCCGGAGGTACCTGGACGGCGGATCCGAGACGGAGGACGTGGCAGCCTTGCTCGTCGAAGTAGCAGGCTCGTTGAGCATGCACACACCGGTGAGAGTTATTTAGAATCATATAATACGAGTACTCATGCCCTATGCCTCTGAAGGCTACCTGGTATTAACAGTAGAGTGATGGGATTTGTTGTCTTTTAAGCTTGCATTGTTACTGTTTCATTTGTATACGCCGGGATATTGTATTTTTTCTTGGTAAGGAGAAGGCTCGTACTTGGTGATGTTGGTGATCTGAGTTGATTCGTCGTGGTCATGTCGATGATCCAAGTTGATTACGCGCTTGTGAAGTTACCGAGGAAGACTAGGTGACGGAGTGCAAAACATGAAAGAACAACCTTTTTCAGCTCGTAATAGGGAGATTTAATAGCCGAGGACTTGATTAATAATCGCATTTGAAGGACGTGTTTGGAGAAAACGCAATCCCTCAACTGTGTTTTTTATACAAGCACTTTGCAGCTATTAATAAGACCATTCTTACCCCGCCTTCGCCGACCAGAATCGCGTCACCGTTTCTAGATGTTCTTCGTGTTTGAGTACCACTACTACTGTGTGGTGAACATGATGAAGGTCAAGGCCGTGTGGCGTCGATCATCGTCTGTGTCATATTTGGATTTTTCCGGAGTACTCGACCGAAATCCTTCCCGCGGTTTAGCTGAGTGCGTTGGCGCACGAAGTAGCAACAGCCGTGTAAATGTTGTTGGTCCTGTTGTGTCCTGTTGTGTCCTGTTGGTCCTGTTGGTCCTGTTGGTCCTTTTGGTCCTGTTGGTCCTGTTGGTCCTGTTGGTCCTGTTGGTCCTGTTGGTCCTGTGTGTCCTGTTGTGCCGATACTAACACTTGCTGGCGTGCGCTCTGTTTGCATTTGCAGATTTATGCACTGTCTACGGCGTTGTGCGTGGCTTCGGTAAAGACAACGAAAAGGTCTCGCAGCCCGGGGCGAGATGGGTGTGATGGGCGTGAGGGGGATGACAGCTCCGCGGCGGCAATGGCCACGGACGAGGCGATTGAGCCTCGGGATGATGGGCCATCATTCGGTCGTATGGTGGTTGACGGTTGCTGTCACGCCTTTGCGAAGGCGTTACGTGAGGTGCGTGCTTATCCAGTGCCTTCCATTCATCCGCTGCGGTAAATTTCGTGCGACCACTCAGCCGCATTACACAATTATCTGATATGCAACGCCTCCCGATAATTTTGATGGCCACTCTCTTGGTACTTACGTAGGTATGCACTACCAGGTATAAGGTACTTGTAAAACCGTTTTTGTGTTCGTCGATGCTCTCAACGCGCAGGGTGGGTTCCTGAAGGCGAAGCTGCTTCTTCGCTTCTTGGGAGAGCTTCTCAACTGCGGGCTGGTACAAGCGCAGGAATACGGGGATATGCTGACCATACTGTGCGCGGGCTATGTGACGACGGAATACCCTCATGTGCAGCAGCCATGCCGCGACATGATGGCCCACATGGTGCTTTCAGGGGTCTTGCGCGTTGGTCCCACTCTCTCCAAGGTCAGGCCAAAAGCTGTTGCTGCTACTGCTACTGCTACTACTACTGTTATTGCTACTGCTATTACTATCGCTATATACTGCTACTGTAACGTATCATTCACTCGAAACGCGTCGACATAGTGCTTCGTGTTGACACCACATGCAGCCGTGTCGAACCATAAACTCACCCAATCAGTGAGATGTTAACCATGCGCCGAACACATATTATCACTTTCAGCCCAAACGACCAATCAAACGACCAATCAAACGACCAATCAAACGACCAATCAAACGACCAATCAAACGTAATAGCGGCGTCGATTTTGAAACCGCCCGACCTCGTCGGTGGTCCGTGTTGGCCGTTTATTGCTTATTCCAGGCATGGGTAGGAGGGTTCAGCAACCTGATGGACGACATCCGCACCTTTATGGCCGGACGCAAGGCGCCCTTTCGCCTTGAGGGCCTAAGAGCAATTTTTGTGACACCGGAAGACGAGCTGGACGAAGAAGACAAGGTGTGTGTTTTGCGCGGTAGTTTTGACTTTGCTCAGGTTGGTCGTTTTGCGATTTTGTTGTGCATATCCTCCGCAGTAATGCTACTCCAATATCGATAGCCTTGTAGCTCTTCATGCGGTAGGTTCGGAGTTCGATTCCCGACTGTATGTTTTTTTTCTTATGGCATTGCCGCGGAAAGCATACTTCGTAGCGTGAGCACACATAGACTTGAGCCGACGAGCGATCGAGTCCTGACCCCGTCGCGCGATAAGAACTAAGCCGAGTACCGTATGACGTGTACCGTATGACGTGTACCGTATATAGCGGGGAGTGAGATGGGAGTCCTGCTACTAACACGAGATCCGGGAACTGCGTAACGATGAAAGAAGGGTAAGGGCAAATATAAAATCCAAGGGTTGAAGGGATAGACAAAGAGTTATCAACGTATGCGTGTTTCTGTGTCGAAGAATTCTGTTAATGCGATTATAGCAGCTCTCATATTTTTGTAGACTGATTGTTTATGCCACTGCCTGAAGTAACCCCTCCCTCCCTGGCAGGACGACAACGCTGCCGCGGAGGGGCAGGACCGACAGACCATCCACACTGGACAGCCGGTGGAGGACAGCTTGGCCATCCTGTGGGACGTCGTCAGCGCTTTGCACGATAGCGGCTGGCAAGAAGATGACCTTCCCAAGGCTATACCCCGACTGTGGAAGGCATCTATTGTTGAGCCCAGGCTGTCCAACCTGAGCAGTCTGTCGCTGCCTGAGGACTTCGTCGCTGGCGATACCATACCAGTCGAGCTGTCAAGCTTGGGTCCGTGCGAGATTGCTGCCTTCTCAGGCGCGGATGGTGGTACTAAAAGGTAAGAAAGCACATGCAGTGTATGATACCTGTTACCAGGTACCGGTGTGAATTATATGATCGCTGTGAACACTTGGCCTGCTTGACTGTTTTTCAATTTGTCACTTAAAAAAAAATGCATTTTTTTCTCGCCAGACGGTTGGTTTGATTCCAGCTGCTGTTTGTCGCGCGTGTCTCGACCAGCCCCGCAGATCGCACCGACTGGAGCTACGCCTTGGGTATCATGGGCGAGCGAGATCTCTTCGACGAGGATGATGGCGTTGGACCAGCCTCATGCTGCCCGAAACTCCTTCCGAAGAAAGAGGTAAGTTGTGCTTGCTCAAGGCAAATGGCGACCCCGGTGCAGTTTGCGATTCGTACTTGGAGGCCGTACACCTCACCTGGGAGATGCAATATTGATTGTGTTTTTATGCCTGCCGAGTCGATCTGCGGGATAGTAGTTCGTTTTTTTTACTCCGTGATTTTTTTACATTACTGTACTTGCACTCGACATCTATCCCTGGTGCGCATGCCTCTGCCTTCTTGACGCCGCGGACTCCTGTGCATACCTGGTATATTGCAGCGTGTCGTCCTGGTGGAGTACTGCAAGGATGTGCTGGCGTGCTTCCAACCAATTTGCCGCGCAGATGGCACGAAGGTCAGTGCACTCAACTGCTTCAAATTTACCGAGCATGTTGTATTTATCCCATTTTTTTCCAGCAGGATGACGGTAGCGTCGCTCTCTTTCGCAGTAAGTTCATCCTTACTGCGTGCGCCCACGTAATGAATGAGTGGGAGGAACCATACCCGTTCGTCGACGTTTGCCTGGCTGCAGCGGGTACACCTTCTGATAATGTTTTTGCGTCATGATAATATTGATGATTATGTCGCATACAACTAGTCGCAACACCGTTGTTTGCTACGCGACTAGATACTTCCATGCGATACTTAACATACTCGGAGTATACACCCATGGCCATGGCGCTGTCGCGGTGATAAAAACGGATGGCATGTCAAGCTCTATATTAGTGCACCGAATATTTTAATCTGTACGCGAGGGGGGGTACCTAGTCCTCTCCCGAATGCCCCGTGAAGGCAGCGGCTTTCGAATATGCTACATGTATGATGTCGACATTGACTTAGCATTAGCAGTACAATCAGAACCTACGGAGCTGAAGCTCTAAACTTCAGATCAAGATTCAACACGAAAACAATACGTAGCCCACCCGTTGTACCCAGTCTCTATACGGTAGCACCTGGTATGGCAGTCTGATGCTGAGCTACTCGTATCGCATATGGAGGGAACGCAAGGCAGGAGGAAGTAGCAATGGAGGACGTGGGCGAGGGAGGAAGTAGCTCCAAACACAAAAATGACAACAAGCACCTTGCGGAGTGCCCGAAACCATCTATTTGGTAATAGTATTGCTGGTGTACTGGTAGCGCTTTGGAGTCCTAGCGTTCGACGTAATGTAGTCAGGATTGAAGTGTCTCGCTGTCAATTTACCGGCGAACCTCGGCTGTGCGAACGCCCCTTCCCTTTCGAAGATTGCTCCATATCGCACGCCACGCTGCCCCCCCCCTCGGACGCCGTGCGTCGTTCGATATTCGCCCCTCGCATCCGTTCATCGCACGAGAAGTGAATTATTGACTTATCTTGCCCATTTCCACCGTGCACTTGTACTTAATCTGGCATATGCTGACGTGCAAGCAACTAATAATATTTATCCGGCCCTTATCGAACTCGCTGTCAATCGATTACAGGTTGGTAAGTGGACGATGCTCGTGGACCAGCTTTTCAGCATTCGAGATTTCGCTCCTGATGGGTGCCAGCCAGCATATCTGATCACAGAGGTGCTGTTTCTCACCATGATGCAGGTGAGCACCCCGTACTAAAACGGCGTCGTTTATGTACAAAAAGCCATTACGGTATGTATCAGCACTGCCTGTCGCTTAAGGTGTAATTTCTTGCCGCCCACGCACTGTACCCATGGGTTGCGATCACTTGGGTGCACTCGCAGCTGGCACAGTACACACAGGCAAAAATACACACAGATTTGTTTGGCCGACGTCTAGGATACTACTTCGTATATATATATGACAAAACATGATGTACGAGTATGGGCGTTTTTTTTGCCGAGCAGCGTTGAAAATGTGTATGCTTGCTTGAAGTTTAAATTGGAATGTTGGTGCCTGGGCGTTGCTTCGATCATGAAATCTTGTCATGCGGTACGGACGCCACCGCCGATGCTCCTCGTGAGACAGGTGCCTCATACTGCTGTAGGTACCAGCCACAGTTAAGTGCCGCCATTTTCGTGCTTTGGCGTGATCATCGGACTCGATTCCAAGCGACCGGGAATTTGAAGACGCTACGAATGCCTTTGCCCGTTGAAGTTGTCTGAAGCAATGTTAATGCTGCTTGTCTCGTGCAGTGTTGAGATCTCGGGATGCCCGCCAGGTTTTTGAACTATCACATCTTACATTCCGTGCTCCTTCCCTGAAATGCCGTTTTTTTAGGTACCTCCAGTGGAGCACTTGGCCATCTCGTGTCACCGCACCATCTTGGAGCTGTGCCGCATCGTCCCGCAGGAGGTACCCAGTACAATGGCAGTACCATTCGCCTGCTCTCATTTTGAAGTCTTGGATACAGGCGGCATACGTGCGGTACTGGATATTCTATCATACGTGCATAATTGTTCCTTTCTTGTAGCCTCGTTGTTCCTCTCTTAATAGCCTAGCTGTTCTCCTCTCTTGTACGGACGCCTTCCAGCACTGTATCCAGAATGATTTCCTAACCGTCCGTGTGTCCATCCGCTTCGTACCCGATTCTGATCCCTAACGCTTCCCAGGCTCCTGCGGCGGTATCATACTGCACTGGACGACTGTTCGATGAACTCGAGCGTATGGACTTAACGGCGACGTCCCGCTTCGGAGCATGGTGAGGGTATAACATAGCGATCGCTTGCTCGGGCACGGCGATTTTGGTCCGTTTGGTTGTTCAAGCACGTTAGGTCTCCTCTTGGCACACTCCACCTGTTCATACGGTAGCATGTAGTTCAAGCAGCGTCGCAGTAGTTGGTCTTTGCGTAGTAACCTGACAGCCCTTTGACATTGACTGCTCCCAGGTTTGCGGACCACCTGAAGAACACTGAGTACAAGTGGCCCTTCTGGAAGCACTGGTGCAATGTCGTGGAGCTTCCGCCGGACAATGCCCAGAGGCTGTTTGTGTCCAACGTTCTTGCGGCGTTGGTCAAGCTCAGCTACACTGACAGGTAAGGGCAGAGACAATGGTGCGAGGCCGCCTTCTGTGCGTCCAATGTGCCTCTGTTTTCATTTTGACGTGCATACAACTACTGTCTCTGTTTTCATTTTGACCTGGTTGGAACAGCACTGCAGTAGAAGTTGCTCAAGGTTGAAACGAGGACATATTTGCGGCTAATCTGACGGACTGGCGGCGGGGAACATAAGCGTAATCCGTCTAACTTGTTGCACGTTCTGGGTTCTGAGTCCTGCGGGGTAGACATCTGCCAGGCAATCGGGAAATGCCGAAGGAAACAGCTGAAATCCCCAACCATGACATGTTGCTTGCACCCGTAAACGCCAGCTATCTACCTGGGCTCCGATTTTGCCACAGGCCAAGCTTTCGCTTGATTGTCTGACAGACTTGTCTCTGGACTCGATTGATGACAGAATAAAGAAGACGCTGCCCGAGGCGCTTTGGCCACTGCTGCCGCTGGATCCGACGCCTGTATGCCCCTACTTGGATGGAGCCGAGGGGATTCCCGCGAGCCTGCAGCGCATCGCAGGTGAGATTGATACACAATTGATCATGTTCAACCTCCAAGTACCACGTCTCGCTTAAGCTTTGCATGCACTAAGCTTTACATGCATGCCTAGATGTTGAATACGACCCGTTAACGCACGCGCTGTCTCCACCAGCAACAACTGCGGTATATACGCGCCTGCAACGTCCATTCCTAAGATCATCGGCATTATCTGGTAATAGATTGTGAGCACACGAGCGCACCACGCCAATTGAAATCGGGTAAACGTGACATCATTTGACACGTTTTTGACAGCCGCTTTGGTTGCTTTGCACGTATGCGCGGCAACATTCCGTATTCCCTGTAGCCGATATGTCAAGCCGTGTCGAGGCAAGAGAGGACACCGAGGACCTCCAGGCATGGCTGGACGGCGACCACATGCTGGATGACGCCCAAGACGGTGGCGAGGGCACAACTGCGGCGGCCATTGACCCTTGCTGGCGATCGAACATGCTCATTCAGATTCTTCTCAAGGCGGGGCAGGCGTCTCCAACTCACACCTTCGTCTACCTCGATAGGTGTGTGGCTAGCCTGTAGATTTATTGTCTCCGTTTTGTGCTCAGTTACTCGTTGGGAGATGCGCTGCCATCAGCTGCATCTCCGAGCCCCACGAATGTTGGGTGTGTATAGCCATGAAACATGCCGCAGCGTCTTGAACAGCTCCTCTTTTTCGTGTGTGCTCTTGGAAGGTACCGCGACTACCTGCAGGCTCTACGCCGGGACGAAGTGCTGGGAGACGCTAACCAGGTGAGTCGCGTGAGGCATGCCGACAGTGTCGTGCCCTCGATTCATATTGGGACCGAGCAGATTACATTTTATTCGTGTACGTACCTGGTACGCTGTTGTGGGCTACGTATGATTTGGATTTGTCCTTTTTTTCGTTTGGGTTTGGGAGACATCTCCTTTAGTGTGCATGGGTTCTTGCGGCTGTCGCTAATCTCCGAGAACACCTGCTCCTGGCCCGCTCTTTCGTGTCTTGTGAATAAAGATCGCATTGCTGGATGGCGTTGCACAGCTATGGGAGCATTCTCCTCAGTGGTTCTGCTTGGTTTGCAAATACCTACTGGAAATCGGAGTGCTCAGCCCTACATCGGTGGTCAACTATGTCTTCAGGGAGGACAACAACAACGCCATCGCCCTCAGCCCATTTTTGTGGGAGGTGCGAACGCTGTATGCCTTGCTCCAAACGAGCGCTTGGGCCACCCATGTTACTTGTAGCAGGCGCTGAATCTATATTAAAGTACCGTTGGATGGATGGCACGCCTTGGCGTTGTCACTAGCAACTGATGCACTTTGTCGCGTTGTGAACGATTCGTTGAGAACGAGCAGGTTGTGCCCAGATTGAAAGAAGGCATTCTCGGTGTATCTGGCCGCGAAGTAGATGCGATGTTGCCATCTGCTTGTCTCCAACACCCTCCATTTGTTACTGCTTCTGAACAACCCAGGTCATGAGCAGAGCGATCAGCTTGTACACGGATCGAGTGGCGCTCTCTTTGCGCTCTCTCCAAGAAAGCGAAGAGGAGGAAGCCCGTGACCCTATTCGACGGGATGACTCCGAAGCCAGCAAAAGTCCTCCCCACGATGACACGTATGGTGCATCGTCTAACGACCATGAAGGTGGGCATCTTATCAGCAGTAGGACTGTAGGTATCGTGCACGTATTCCACGGCTTGAGCTCTCGTTATGTGCACAATTCGATGCATTTGGAGCAGCCCACACACACGTTATTTGTTCTTCCATTTATTTTCACAACCAACAGCTGTCCTGCGAGAAATTTCGATGGTCGGCTGGTATCAAATTCCCCGTACGTGGCCGGGAAAGCCGGACTAGACCGGGTTTGTTGCACGCACCGTTGTATATTCTGTGTGTTTGTTGTCCGTCCTCCATGTGGGTGCTGTGTTTTTATAAGCAAGGGTTCGTTTATTACAACGGCCGACAAATTACCCCCGTTTCCCGTCGATCTCCAGATGAACGCAAAAAGCGACAATCGGACAGGAAGAAAGACCAGCGGCGCACCGTGCAAGACGCGGTTGATCAGGCAAGGGCTCTATGCACTCTTACCGTCTTCAGCTTCACTCAAGCTTTAGCGAACGCCCTACCTCAATACGCAGCAAACGGAATTATGGAATTCTCAGCGGACCCATGGTGGGTTTGCATGACGTCATACTTCAAGGCGTCAATGTGGCTATTCGCGGCCGTACCTGGTGTACCAAGGCGCTTTCTTGACGAAGGCGATGGGGGTGACAAGCAGCGCATCCTTGATCCTAACGAGATCGAGGAAATGGCTTCATCGGCCGGCTGCCGGCAACACGTAGAGGTGAGTTTACTCCAGAATTTTCGACATGTCTCATATTTTTCCATCGTGGTTATCCTCGCATACCTGCTCTCAATGCGTGCAGCCTCTACGTACTGTGGTTCGTTTTCGTGGCGGGTTCAGCACCTCTCGCCGACCTCCGTAATAATGGTTACTTACTCGTGTGATTCTGGGATTGGAAGCGCAGCTTGTTTACCAATGCCGAAGGTCACCGGGGTCCAGAGAGGTATCCTAGCATTGTAAACAAGCGTTACGGCGTTGGTGTTGAAGGGCACGTACTCAATGAAGCACGCGTGGCATATTTCGGCGGTAGTACTTTGCGCTCTTACGAACAACCCAATCACGGTATGACGAACGTTTATGGCTGTATTTGTGACATACCGTATGAGGTACAGCAGTAGTGACTGACTTTGTTTAATTGATCTGTTCTTGTTTTCTTTTGCCCAGGTCATGGTCGCCGACCTAATGGACATCGCATGACCCTGCCCTGCGGCCAAATCGTTGTCGACTGGCATCGCGTCAAAGTGAACAAGCTTGACTCAACGCACTTGCGGCCTTGACCTAAGGCGTTTTGTTGGTTTACACGAGCCCTCGAAATGTTCGTTTTGAGAGTGCAACATTGCGAACGAGGAAGTAAGTGTTGGTTGCCCAATAGACGGCCATTACGTTTGCGTATTTAGTCGAAGTGGTCGTGAGCACGATCACGTTCATAGTCTGAAATGTTAAATAGAGACGAGCAGGAGAGTGGGCGATGCCCGATGCCGTCACACTGGTCCGTTTTCAGTAAGAGCCCTTTTTCATGGTTTCCCTCCGAGCATAATCTATCTCTTGGGCGGCATGCGTTCATTCGGAGGTGATGTCTTGCGGATTTTTTCGCACGTTATCCTACACCAATACGTGCTTGCTTTGCATTAGCGCTACAGCTTATTCATGATCGGCGTTCCGTAAGATGACGTGGTCTCTGCCACCAAAACCATCCACCACGCGCACCAATATCCGTGTTTCAGTGGCGGATAAAGCCTACACTATCTAAATCTGCACGTGGTTTACTGTTGGTTTAGGCGTTTCTGTTTTAGCGAGGTCAAGGCGTCAGGCCTCCACAAAACCATGACCGATACCCCTCCGTCTACCTCATCTGCTGTTTTGAGTTCGAACGGAGTGTATTCAAAGCTGGCAAGCTGGCTCGTCGGGTCCTCGGAATCCCCCCAGATCTGCAGTGTTTCGGTTGCTGGAATGGGCCACGCGGTTGATAAACGAGGCATCAAACGCGTTCGCGTGCTATATTTATGCGCGATGTGTGACTATAACTATTAATAGTGACATATGTGGACGGGATGGACGATTGGCACAGATCGCTTGACTGTGTTTCGTTATTCCTTGGGTGGTACTTTAGAGTATCAGGTGATGCATGCTTTTGCGTCCTTTTCTGGTTTTCCTTAGTATATGAAGACTTCCTCCCCCCCGCCCGGGACACTCCTCCTTACCCCTATTGTTTCAGCAGGGGGCTTAGGCAAGCTTGTCCCCTGCTCATTATATAGATAGGCCCTCCCCTCAGCACTTGTTCGGATGATCCCTGCGCTTCATCTTACTTTATCCTGGCCCATGGCGCTGCAACACCCCCACTGCCCGACGCTTAACTATCGTGCGTGCAAAGCGGGCATTCCGGTCATGGCCCGGTAACAGCGTGCGCCTTCCATAGACTTAGTTACTGAAACCTTGGCTGTGTCGAAGTTTGCCCTCGGCATATTCTCCAACCTCTCAGCCATCCTCAGCTCTTAATTGCCGACGGGAAAATTGATTTTTCAGGAACGATCCTGGGACTGTTTTTTTTTGCCTCTTTTTTTGTTGTTGCTTTTTTGCCTTTTTTGTTTTGTTTTTGAACCTGCTTCTTTCGCGCATGCACACCTCGAAGGCACAAACGAAGCTCCGATAGCCACA
>JAYJMJ010000278.1:37052-57281 GCA_036873875.1 Laminaria ephemera
AGCCGTAGTCTTAAGACACTACCATAGACCCTCGCATCCCTACAATGCCGGGACGGAGCACGTCGGGTTTTCACCGACCAGGGTATTGCAATAAGAGCTACTCATACGTGTTACCAGTAGCCGTGATCGCACCTATTACTTGGCTTTCCATCAGGCTTATGTTTATGTCTCACCTTCTACCGTAACGGTTTCCTGTCGATGTCGCCGCGATTATTTTCGCGTCCACGTGGTTGTGTTGCTCTTGTTCCAGCGCTCGTGTTGTAATGTTGTACATGTTGTTGTTGTCGGTACGAAGGTGGTTTATGGACGAACTGCGTCTCCATCCAAGCACCAGTCGTCCTACCGCAGCGCTTCCTCGTTCTTGGTGGCAACGCTACCGAGGTGTTCTTGCTCGTGTCCTTTGTCGAGCCCACCCCGTCCTTCACTAAGGAATTTCAGAGGACCAATATGTTCATGAGCTCAAAACTGCCGCGCTATCGCACACGCTCGTACGTATTCTCGACCTCAACCCCTCAATGCAGAAATGCATCGAACACTGCAAAGAAGATGGAAAGAGGTTCGCCGGAACGACCCGCGGCTTTATGTGAGTTTTGTTTTGTGTTTTGCCCCCACTGACCCGTGCAATACGAAGCATGGGCGTGATTTTTCTTTACTGCGTTGCGCCTACCTGTTGCATTTCCCGGCATAGGGTCTCCGTATAAATAGGAGCGCGAGATGGGGAGGAGAACAAATAGCTTTGCGTGTTGAAAATCAATTTGGGCCCACCTCAACGTATAGCGTGGACAGAATATCCACCCAATCTGCACGCTTAAGTGTTGGGACATTATCGTCCAGAGGGTAGAATTCACCGCTGGTTTACCCCTTCCGCCGTAGAGCATGATTGGTTCTAGAACGCAGCATCTGTTTTTGAGCCTCACACTAGAACTTATATCGGGAGGAGGGCGCGCACTGCGCATGCTCTGAGGGGCTTATATGTTCATCATACCCGTTAAGTTTCGTTTTTCACATTATTCCCGTTCGAACACAGCTTCCGAACACAGTCGCGCGCTCATCCAGATCGAGTGGGCGATCGATAGATGACGGGCGCGGAGAGGCCACCGACGGTGCCAGGATGACCTCACGGTCTAACCTGCAATCCAGAATCGGATTCCGAATGGGAGCGTACTGTATGTCTGTTTGCACATTTCGCATGTGATGTAACTGCGTCAATTCAAACTGTGCGATCAGCCACTCATGTATCCGCAATCCTACTTCCCGAAACGACGTCGAACACAGGTGTCGGTGTACCAACTACGAGTCGAATGTGTACTGGCACGGGGAGGCCGACAACTGCAACATTGAGTGTCCTCGAGAGTCCGCGATGCCCTGCGGTGGGGATTGGGCTGTGACGTCGTGGGAGATAACTATGGATTCTTCGCAGACCGAGTGGATGGACTATTACTAAACAGGCAGTAATTGCAGAGGACAGTGGTATACTTCGAAGTATGCTGTACAGAACGAGAGAGAGATGTTTCGAGACAGAGTATCTACGGAGGAGGGTAATGTATGCTATGAGGACGAGATGCAGACTGAAGTCCGCTGTAGAGGTAGAGCGAGAGTGAGAAAAATGAGGTGAGAAGAGACGGGGGCGGGCGTCAACAGACAGGGCTAATCGCGGACAATGGTTGGTTCGCCTGAGGCGTTGGGTATTATTCTTATTTTTCAATTTCGTAGCTGTCTAGCGTTTGTGGTGGTCGTTTTTGTGAACGTTTGTGTGTAACGATAGCTGGCAACTCTAGCTCCTACTGCAATTTGTACACATGAAACGGTTTCGTGATATGGCGCGATACGACGAAGCGGGGAGGGGAGCCACTGTTAGGGATCCAAATCGATATTGTCGAGAGCCGTCTACATAACCCTGTTGGAACTGTACGCACGAGTTTGGGGAACAAACACTTTGAATTGGAGCAGGACATGTTCTGCAGTAGTGAAATGGTTAAGGGCAGGTGATGGTAGAAAACTAGGAGATAGTACGAATGTAGGAGCACGGCTCTAGACTAGGGCGAAGGCTGCTGGCTAGGCGCTGGATCCCTGCCGTGTGGTAGCGACCTCCGTCAAGCTGGATGCCATACACTTCGTGAGCAGGCACAGCATAGACCTATATATTTCAGCAGTGGATGAGCCTGGCGGATGTCTGGTTTTGACCCGAGTGTGTGGTCGCTGATACATGCTCTCCTCGCAGTGTTTCTATTGTGCTGTACCAAGTATTGTATGTTTATTTTTTCCTAGTTTGTTGTCTTGATCAAACTGTAAACGTTTTGTCTGTTTTGTTCGCTATCTTGCGGCTCGATGCGAAGCGGAAACCACACGTTTCACTGCTGTTCAAGGGGCGGTGCTCGCATGCCGAATTTATTTACTAGGCATATTGTAAGAGTATATGTGGCTCGATGAGAGGCGGAACATGTGTGTTTTTGCTGTTGAAGGGTGTGGTGCTCGCATGTTGCGTTTCAATATTTTCTTAGGGTACTCCAACCGCGCTGATAGTTTGTTTGCCGGTTCTGGAGTAACGGATATTGGTGTTACAATAGTTTTGCTGTTAATAGTCTACACTATTACCGTAGATTCACTACTTCGTGTTTAGTCCGGTGGTTGTTGTCGGTTAAGCAGGAACGGGGTGCAATCTAAATGTTGCTTTTACTACCGTAGAGTCACTACTTTGTTTTTTGTCCGATCTCATACCTTACGGTCGCTCCTTATTGTTTTTGCCCGGTCTAGTCTAAGATTGAAGAGTCGCCACGTTGTATTTCGTCCGGTGCAAATGTGCACACAACTGGTTTCGTTCTCACCGAGTCTTGCAGGCGGAAGAGGAGCTGTAACGTGTTCCACATAAACGCTGCTTCGGCCAACTTAGTTCGTTTTGATATTTTCGTCTTCACGTGCGATAAAGCCCGCCGGACGAATACAATAGTAGTGTCGTGTTTCGTTTGTGCTCGAGTTATGTTTTTTGCTCACGTAATATATTCGATAACACGTTAACGTGTTCGGGTTGTGTCGCCACCTAGAGTTCCCCATTGCTTGCCTTGCCTGGATGTCTTCATACGGATTGGCGAGTGACTCATAGTGAGAGGACACTTACTGTAGGTAATATCGTTGCTAGAGGGATTACCCTAAAAGCGGCCCAAACGCTGTTCTAGGTATGCTCAAACACTGTTTTGAAAAACAAAGACGACGACGTGTTGGGTTAGCACGACATATACGGAACGTCGTAAACGACAGGTCCCAGGTGTTGGAATATTGTCTTGTGAAGTTCATACTATTTTCGCACCAGATGTATGTATACGTACATGTATACGTACCAGATGTATGTTTGATGCTTACGTCATTACGCATTAGTAGGAGCCTTAAGCCGGATGGTTGGTTCGGATATTCAACCAAACGAAATATTCGGCGAGACTGCCAGCGAGTTCATCCAGTGGTTCCCCTTCGTCATTCGGTGTATTGGATCATACGTACTGCTGTATGGGTTGACTCGCCGCCATCGGGAAGCACCAGTGTCCCGGAGTGCCAAACTTGCCAACATTACAGTAGTATCACGGAACGCTGCTGCGTGACGGATAGACGGTCAGTATGACAGCTTGTGGAGTACATTCAATCATATCGTACACACCTTTGCTGAGATGGTCAGGCATGCGTGTCCCCACCACCTTGACCACGGGCTCCCTCCGTCCCACTCTTCCAAGCCTAGTTTTCTTCACTGATTCCATCTCTACTCTTCCGCCGCAAATACGCATCAAGCGCCCATCTTGAGCACATCTTTTCTGAAACATCACGAGAGTGAGTGTAGGTAACGTCCCCTCCGTGACACGGTGCTATCGTCCGTGCAATCTTTGCGCATTTTTGCTGCGAGTAACCACCGTCGGCTCACAGTCGGCATGCACCATTCCAGAACAAACGAATATTTCGGGTTTCACGTGCGATAAAGCCGGCCGAGCGAGTACAATAGTAGTGTTGTTCGTTTGTGCTCGAATTATGTGTGTTGCCTACGTAACATATCCGACAATACGTTAAAGTACTCCGTCGGGTCGTGACGGCACTTAGAGTTCCCCACTGCTTGCCTTGCCGCGATGTCTTCATACGAAAGTGGCGAGTGACTCGTAGGGAGAGGACACCTACTATAGATCGTATCGTCGCTAGAGGGATTACCCTAAAAGCGGCGCAGACGTTTTTCTAGGTATTCTCAAATACTGTTTTGAAAAACATCGACGCCGGCGTGTTCGGTTAGCACGACATAGACGAAACATCGTAAACGCCAGGTCTCAGCCGTTGGAATAGTGTATTCTGTAGTCCCTATACTGCGTACGTACCATATATACGTATTGTTTTGGTTTTGGTTTTGCTCGTCCCGTTCTAGTCACGGTGCTATCGTCCGTGCAAAAACTTCAAATATATCTGTGAGTATCCACAGTCGGCTCACAGTCGGCATACACCATATAAAGACAAGCAAACAACGTGTACCAGGTATTCCGTAAACCACGAGGTTCTCCTTTTGGGACGTGGGTGACATGAAATTCCGGGGGTGCCGCAAGTTGAAAAGGAGGACAAGACAAACTCATATATATCGCATGATGAGGTTTGACGATGTGTGTTCGGTTGTTGCCTCAGACGTCAAAATGTGGCCGTGATTGGATCCCCTCCGGCTGAGCACTGTACACACACAAACAGATTCACACCCCGGACAGCTCATGAGCTAGCCCATCCATCGGGTATAGCTCACGCGTTCAAAACATGTGCAGATGAACTATCCCCCTATAGCTCAGCCGTTCAAAACAGGTGTACCTCGTGTAGCTCTTGTAGCTCATCCCGAGACAAATGAGCTAGCTCGTGTAGCTCCTATAGCTTGCCCGGGTGAACTGTTTGCAGATGACCTATCCTGTATAGCTCTCAAGCTTCGAAAATATGTGCAGATGAGCTACCGCCTATAGCTCACCCGTTCAAAACATGTGCAGCTCATGTAGCTCTTATAGCTCCCCCCGGGACAAATGAGCTAACTCATGTAGCTCCTATAGCTCACCCTAGTCAAATATGTGCAGATGAGCTATCCTGTATAGTTCAAGCTTTGAAACCATGTGCCGATGAACTACCGCCTATAGCTCACCAGTTCAGATCATGTGCAGATGAGCTTCCGCCTATAGCTCAAGCCGGGAAAGCAGCAGATGAGCTTCCGCCTATAGCTCACCCGTTCAAAGCATATGCAGATGAGCTATCGCCTATAGCAAAGCCGCAGAAAACATGATCATAGCTCATGTACGTAGCTCATTGTAGCTCTTTCAGGGAAAAACATGCAGGTGCTAAGAAGTGTAGCTGAAAAATCCCACCCTCCGGGACGGATGCGAATGCAGGTTATATCATACAGCTTACAGCTTACCATGCAGGTGAATTTTCAACGTCGGTACGGGCGACAGTATCGTATTCCCTCTCAATGTCAAAACATTATATACTGTAGCCAACATTGTAGTTAAGACAGTACTTCGTACGCATATCATAGCAGTTATTTCCTCTGAATACACAACAACCAATATGGCTATATTGACACACAGCATCATCTGAATTAAATGCACCCCCACCCCTCAAACACGGCTTCGTGCAGCCTACCACAAGGTGCAAAAACAAAAAGGAGCAAGAGACGGAAATCAAAAATCATCTGCATCGAGAAATAAACAAGCGACAAAAAGAGATGAACAAGCAGTTCCATAACGAAAACACAGAAGATCCGCTGCTGCCCCGATTCATCCCCAAGGCGTCTATTCTGAGCCTTCCCCTGCGTACTCGTCGTAGGCGGCGTCCACGTCCGCTTCGCCCGCAGACCCCGCCTCGCCCGCAGAAACTGTGCTGGGACAAATGGCGCATGATGTTGCACGTCTGTCTCGCCTGGCAGAGGTTACCTCCTTGGCCCTCCCCGGATGCTGCTCGGCGGGATCTCGAACAAGCGCAGAAATTGCTTCTTGTCATTTGGCTCTGAGCAATCTTGTTCGAATCGCACTCCGTGGTCGTACACGATTGGCCGGTTAGCTAGCTGTTTTCCCGGGTACCTTACACCGCCTAACCCCGTTTGGTGATGGAATGTCACGCATGGCTGCCGCCTTACCCTCCTGTACGTGTAGGAGCGCGCAACAAGCGACGTTTCTCGTACCCATATCATGTACGCGATATTATCAAAGACAAGAAGCACAACAACAGCCGCTAACGAAAAATCAACGCGTTGTTTTGCCGACGACCAATACGACCTGACCTACCTGGTACAAGCACAAACCAGATCCACGAGGTATGAAAACGTAAACGTGCATAAGCTCGCCACATACATGTCGATCCTTCAACCACTGTAGAGAGGCATGCAGGATGAATGGAGCAGCTCGAACAGCAGATTCATAACTCCACACACGACCTCTAAAACACCAGAGATGGCGCACCTTGTTTTCAGCCTAGGGTTTGGTTGAGGTCTTCATCATGCACATCGATTGCCTCCGGCGTAGGATCGACATCCATGGAAGAGCCCGCTTCATGCTGGCTGCCGGCAACCAAAGCACCACCAGAGCTGCTGCCCCGGGTGGTGGGCACGCTAGGCAGGTTGTGTGGTATGGTGATGTGTATGTGTGAAAGCACCACCAGAGCTGCTGCCCCGGGTGGTGGGCATGCTAGGCAGGTTGTGTGGTATGGTGATGTGTATGTGTCGAGCTCTTGTGTGTGCGTGGCAGCTGCCTAGGTTGAGTGTGCTTAGTTGTCGCCAAAAAAAAAACCTACCGGTACTGTCTACGTATAATTAAGCAGGTGCATTAAGAACAGGAAAAGGTCCGGTTTTATACCTAAAAAACATATGATTGTTTGTGTTGATGTCGTTCGGGCACGTACTGTCATCGTCAGCTGGTCATTTTATGATGCGTACATACCTGTGGTACGTGTTTGTATTTTTCATTGTATGCAGCTCGTGAGCTAGCCCATGCATCGTTTATAGCTCACGTCTACAAAACATGTGCAGATGAGCTATCCTCTATAGCTCAAGCTTTGAAAACATGTGCAGACGAGCTATCATCTATAGCTCAAGCTTTGAAAACACGTGCAGATGAGCTATCCTGTATAGCTCACCGGCTCAAAACATGTGCAGATGAGCTACCGCCTATAGCTCACCGGTTCAAAACATGTGCAGCTCATGTAGCTTTTATAGCTCATCCCGGGACCAATGAGCTAGCTCATGTAGCTCCTATAGCTCACCCTGGTCAAATATGTGCAGATGAGCTATCCTGCATAGCTCAAGCTTTGAAAACATGTGCAGATGTGCAACCGCCTATAGCTCAAGCCGGGAAAACATGTGCAGCTCATGTAGCTCACGTAGCGAAAAAAGCTAGCTCGAGCCACGGTGAGCTAATCTGTCCGGGGTGTGGAAAGTTTTAAGCATCTAACACACTTTACTCCCTCTTATTGGCCGATGCTCATTTTCAGTATACGTTATTTGAATATTTTGCCCCAATCCCGCAGAAGATCCGCGCGCTGCTCCATGCCGACCTGATACCACCCGGACCTGAGCCCTTCAAATTCCGAACTGACCCTGGATACATATTTTTTGCCGCCGGAAGGACCCACTTTTCACCCTGGTTGCACCCCGACGGCTACAGCCAGCCACCAATTTGAGGCAAAGTCGCGCTAAACTAAGTTCTTAGGAATTTGCTGCCTAACTGGTTGCACGGAAAGTACACAGAGGGCGGTGCTCGGTTTCGCGGCCTTCGATAGCTCTTCGTGCTTGTGGACACAGCCTACCCGTGAACCCAAGTCATTTTCTGACAGGCCTATGTTTTTCGTGTTTATCTGTTTCTGCGTTTCTCATTTTGGAAAGCACTGATGTGGAGCCATAACCCTAACCCTTATGACATGGACTACGACGTTTCGCCCGGCCTTCAGGCTCCGAGCCCTGGCGGCGGATATTCTTGCGACACTCACCCTCTTCTTGCCACATCCAGAAATTATATACTCTTGTGACCTTGATAGGAAAAATGAGCCTACTCTGTAACCTGTGCTTGGTACAAGCGAGGATGGGAAACAAGTCCGACCCGCATACTACTTTGCTTGGGTGCTACTCTTCCTGGACGATCTAACTGCAGATTAAAGGACCTGCGCCAACGTGGGATTTGAATTATGAATGTTTTTTGCTGTTGGACGATACCGGATGAGCGAGAGGGGGCTCACGACTTATGTGGAACCGGCGTCAACAAGCCAGAGTCTTCCTCCATTGGTTACGTTGGGGGAGACTCTTCATTTTTTTTGCATGTCATAGGCGGACCGAGGCTCAACTTTTCGTTTCGTTCCGTTTCCTTCTCATTGGAGCTACTCGTACACATGGAGTTTAGATTGCGTAGCTCTAGATACAGCTGTTGAGGCGCCCGGAAGAACTCGTACCAGGCATAAGTGTGCGCCGAAAGTGCCTTAAGGGAACACCAGAAACTCAAAGGGTGATTTATTTATCCCAGGCGTCTCGAGCGCGCTAGCGTAGAAGCATCGAGGAACTTCGTCAGGCGGGAGTGAAATGTCACCCCGCTTAGGACCGGCCCACTTGAGAAGAGGTGGTTTCGCAGGAGTTGTATAGGACTCAACAGGGTGTGCCGCGCCTGAAGTCCCGCGGGGCGTGAACCCGTCCCATTAATACCCCGTGTAGCCCTATCTATCAGCTCTAAACTTTGGCTCAACTCGGAAGAGGTTTTACCCTCAGCGACCTTCTGGACAAGCCGTGGTCATAGATGTATTCCCTTCTCCCCCCCCCGTACGTGCCTTCATTTTCATCGCGCATAGGGTTCAGCATTCCCTTTTTTCAGCTTTTTATGCTCGTCGATTTACATCGAATTTCGCCAACTCGCGCTCTCGCACTTTCGGCCTGCCAATTTGTAAGAAAGAGTACTGTATCAGCTATATATCCCTAACCTTGACCTCCACGTCTCTCTTGAATCGCCTGTACGTGAATCCACCTCAATTGTAGGTGGGTGCGCTCGGTAGGCGTGCATTGACCTATCATTTCTCATGTAATACCTCTGTGAAGGCGAAGTGATGCGATGGCTGACGATACCTGCTGCTGTACGCTACTCGTAGCTTATGACTGCTGTCCCCCCTCACGCTAATGCCTCGCACGTGCGTATTGAATCAGGTCATTTTGTGGGACAAGGTAGTGGAGAGTGCAGAAGAAGCACACCTCTTGGAGCAAGACATGACCGTCAAATATGGTCTCATCGATGAGGTGAAAAGTCCAGAGTGTGAAACGGCAGTAGTGTGATAAGGGCTGCTTTAGAAGACGCTTTGCGGAACAAACGGCGCCCACTATGAATATTAATGGACGATGCTGAACCATTTTTTCGACCATAGCCACACAATGGAGTTGCACACACGCATACTGGTACGTTTTACCGGTGTTAGACTGTGCAGTATCGCCAAACTACAATTTCTTATACACTTGCTCGATGCCTATCTTACGAACTCTTTTGAACGTTTGCAAATTTGGCCAGGGAGCTGGACTGAGGAATACATCTGTGACGCTCATGCTCTACTGGGACCACATGCCGCTCACTGGGACGTTGTTTATGCACAGTGTAGCAGTAGATACGTTCGAGGCTCCGGGCGAGTATAGAAAGCGGTGAACCTGTACAAGCTTTTTCATTGGCAGAACGTAGTCATGTTAAAACGCTAACTGCGTACAAGGGTCACTCAAAAGTACAGACGCTGGAAGTTATCTTGAGTAATATATATGGTGACGTGTACATGCCCTGTAAGCCCCCAGGTTGTTACAGGCAGGAGCAGAGATAAAAAATCAAGTCTTTCCGACGAAATTGACCATTAGTGGCACTCCCGGGCGCAAACGAAGTGGCTTGACTACACTACACGTTAGGACGAGCCGTCGCTGCCGTCGTCGCTTTCAGCTTCACTACCACCGGAATCCGAAGCTTTCGCTGCTTCCGCCGCCTTCTTCTTGGCGTCGTACGCTCCCTTCTCCCGCTTGTACCTAGTTGAAAGCGTGTGCAAGAACGAAGCCGTAACATGAAAAACAAGGCAAAAGGAGTTGTGCATGTGATGTGCAGTAGTACTGGTAGTATGATTGGTAATATATTGCGCATGCGTTCACCATCGCCCTGGCTTATTATGAGATTACTTTGGAAGGAAGGAAGGACCACGCACCGTTCCTTGTCGGTCTGCGCAAGCTCGGTGTATGGACCTTTCGCCTCCGCATCCATCTTGCCCCATTTCTCGCCCAGCACCTTGCTGATCTCCGTGATCTTCAGCTCGGGATTTTCGTCCTTAACCTATAATACAGACAGGAAGATAAGGCAACTTAGATAATAAAGTAAAGAGAACGGTCACCATGTACCAGTGGGAGGACGTAGCGGTCAGTGCGTACGTCGTGGGGAATAACATACATGCTGTCTGAGATCAAATATTTCATCGTTCGCATCAATTTACGAGCAAGAGTACCGCCGGCACCAAACGCAGAGGGTATATTGCAATGCACACAAATCGTTTGCGCTGGGGGTAAGTGATTTCTACAATATTATGATACTTGTGATGTGGCGGGTAGTAACCTTACAAATCGTTTTGGAGGCTTACAGCGGTGCTTACCTCTGAGCGCTTGGCCTGCGAAAATTGCATGAAGGCCGACATTGCCCCCTTTGGCGCATCCTTGTCCTTCTTAGCTCTTTTCTTTGGCGGTGGCTTGGATGAGCCGCCCCCAGATGAAGTACTTGGTCGCTGAGAGAATGAGCAGATAATTTCTCACCGTTAGAGTTCACAACGGTCGCTTGTTGCTTTGTCCACTTGCCACTGTAGACTACTCGATTACAGCGTAATATTTGACGCGACGGCGCCAAAAAATGTGTACCTGTACCTTGTGTAGTTCGAATGCATACCTTGCATACCAGAGCGACCCATGTCTCATGAGAACAAGAAAAACGCAAGGGTACTGGTTCGGCACAAACGTTTACAACGTACTCGTGGCTATCTTGCCGGCTAGCGACGGCGCTAAACTTGCTGCGTGCATACTTTGGATCAACGCACCGAATCAAACAATTACCTGCTTCTTAGTCTTAGACTTCTTCACCGGTGGAGGAGCCGACTTCTTCTTCAATTTCTCCCTTACGTCGTGGTCGCTCTCGTCACCCCCGTCATCCTCTTCCGAATCGGAGCTCGATTCCGCGTCCGATCCGCCACGCGCATCCGGAGCGTAGTCCGCATCGTCCTCGCTCTCCTCGTCGTCGTCGCCCTGATTATTATGGATTGTAAGGAAAACCGTGTTTGTCAACTGCTAGGTGAAGCTTTTGACACTGTAGCGGTCTGTCTGCACGCGCAAAATTGCACCTTGCCACGCAGGTTGCGGAGTAATCCGCCAGAAACAGCAATTTGGCGCTTCTAGCTAATGCTCACACCGCCGTACTGCTTCACGTATATTCCCAACACACAACGACTGCAGCAGGCTTACATGGTCGTCATCCAATGCTGCCTTGGTTGCGGAGTAATCCGCCAGAAACAGCAATTTGGCGCTTCTAGCTAATGCTCACACCGCCGTACTGCTTCACGTTTATTCCCAACACACAACGACTGCAGCAGGCTTACATGGTCGTCATCCAATGCTGCCTTGTAGGGGTCGTGGTCATCGAGGTTCCCAAGCTGTAGCATGGCTCCATCGTTGCCGCTCTGCTTGATGTTCTTGATGCGCAGCTTCTTCGTGCTCAAAAACGAGTACAACGACGTGTACTCTGATCGATCGATCCCGCTAAACACGTACGGCTTGGTGGTCTCCCCTCCCACCGATTTTGGCGCCACGCAGAGGTCGAAGTTGCGGGTCACACCTGCTCCCTGGTGGGCATACAGCATAACAGTTTGCACATAGCTGCGTCACTATGAATATGGGCATGCAGTTTGTTGTGTCGCCTTCACGCACATGGCAAGTGTCGCATGTCGTTCTTAAAACGGGCCCCCGAAACAGTATAGCGACGGATGCATCGGTGGAGATACAGTACCCGATACCCTAACGTGGTCGCACCAAACGCTCAGTTGAATACCAGTAATAGTACAGAGGTAGATGAGGCAAGAGTGCTTCGTACATGCAGTAGGCTGTGTATGTTCGAAGAAGAAAACAAAACCCCCAAAAAAACGAAATGCTGCCACACGGCCACCAAACCCATCACAACCCGGCCACCGCGGCCAACTCAAGACGGTGTGCGACGAAACAAGCTCCACGAGTTAGCGTAAGCTAGTCCGCTCTTGCAGAAACCCCGCGTTTGAGGAAATCGGCGCCGTACAGCTCTAGCAATTAGCGATCCAAGCTGCCGACAGACAGCGATACACAGCAGACCCACTGCTTAAATAATGGAAGCCTGTACGCACCTCGCGAAGAAGAGGCTTTTTTGCCTTGTGAGGCAAAAAACGGCCTCATGAGGAACGACTCACCAACCCTTGTGTTAATTATGTTGACCTAAACGCAGCTCTAGCGGTGGTTGCAAAATAACAGCAACATATTCTCCATGGAAAAATCTAAATCCTCGCACACCTCTGGTGCAACTCGAAATTATGTTCAGCAACTAACGCTGTTAGGCAGAAGAAGGTTGATGAAGAAGGCTGTAAGCGTGAGACGTGCTTGCAAAACCAAATTATCCCATATAGCTAGAGCTCCGATTGCCACGAGAACACACGCACCTGTGCTCCGCCGTATCGTTGGAACTCCACCGAGTCAATCTCGTCAAATCCGATAATGCACGTCGGCTTGTGGATGAAGATGAAGGACTGCCAGCGAGAACACGCATGTAACAGATGCACAAATTCACAAGGGAAGGGTGTGTTATGTTTTGCGTGATACACTACATACATCAAAAGCATACAAGTGGCACCCCAACTCCGACCAGCTTGTCTAACTTCCCGCAGTCACTGGTGTTCACCTTGTTCAGAGGATACAGCTTTCCTTCGCACAAATACACAAGGGAAATGTGTGTTATGTTTTGCGTGATACACTACATACATCAAAAGCATACAAGTGGCACCCCAACTCCCACCAGCTCGTCTAATTTCCCGCATTCACCGGTGTTCACCTTGTTCAGAGGATACAGGTGTCCTTCGTTCGCGCCAAGTGCACACTTGACAGCCTTGGCGCCACTGTTGCTGCTGAACTTTCCTGTCACATAGACAGGTTTGTTCGCAAGTACCTTGAAGATCTGCGGAGTTCAAGCGTTCGGTGACGAACAAAATATCGATGTGTGGATGGGCGGGTGAGTGGGTGTTTGCTTCAAGTTGAACACCTGAGGTGGGGCGATTTGGTGCCACGTCCTAATTACCAACGGCGATCGTGACACAATCCTGCTGATTTCACCCACGGCGAAGAAACCGAGGAGCGCAGTACTTATTTATTGGTCAACAGCTTTTGCACTGCACGCTGAGTCGACGTCAGCATCTACCGTTTGGTCATTAATACATACGAAGTATTATTACATACGTTGGCCGCAGCTGGAAACTTGTCTTCACGAAGCATGTACCGCAATCACTGCGGGAAACCAAGTTCGCTAAGAATCTGCCCAGATTGGGCGACCTCCTGCATATTCTGCGACAATAGCCTGTGGACCGCGAGATTCCAAGGGTGGATGGGTGGGCTGGCTGGGCACACGCCGACCACTACCTACCAAGGACCGATCCACCCACCTTGGCGATGAGGTTGTGGAGGGGTCCAATCATCTCAGAGTTGAGGTTGCCGTCGTACTTTTGCTGCAGGTCGTCGGCACTCATGTTCACCACTATCGCGGCCTCGTCCTGGTGAAAACATGCACAAATTTCGTGGCAAGGCCGATGTTTTTGAGTGGCGGAGATAAAGTATTGACGCCTTCACAAAATAACTACCACCGCGAATTATTGTTCAGATCCGAAGGAAAGCGACCACGCCTGGCATTATCGGGATGATGTTGATCTCGATCATCGAAAAAGGCAGTCCCGTACCAAATAACAGCTCTACCAAAGCAGTCCCATCACGTAGCAGTAGTACTGGTCGGTCGCCCCAGTGGTCTAGTCATTAACTTCGAATACTACTAAGGTTGGAGTCAGGGGTTCAAATCTCGGTACGGAGATTATTATTTCGAGAGACATCAACTGCCGAGAGCGCTTTATGGCGTGGGGAAGCACAAGTCGACGCGAGTCGACGAGGGAAGAAAGTGCTGAATTCTTGTCGCGACAAAAATTGAGGCGCGTACAGTAGTGGGGAGGGGGGAGAAGAGCCTGCTTAGTAGCCCCGGATCTGAGTTACGACTAGGGAGGGAGAAGGAGAAAGAAAAAGTGCCAAGATAACAAATGGGATGAGCAAAAAAAAAAGAAAAAAGTTAAGACTTTCACGGCGGTCGCAGCTTTGTAATAACGCAGTCATTGCCATGCTTGTCACTGAGGTCAGCACATCTGTTCGAGACCCCTCTTGCATGTGCATGCTGAGCAGAGACCACATACTTCAATCGCAGGAAAACAACTAGTACCAAAACTTGACAGCTACTACGCTTGCTTTTGTCACAGTACCTTCGTCGTACGCAGCACCAAATGCTGGTACTTTTGTTGCCCCTGCCGAATAGGCTTGTCCAGCGACACCACAAACGCTACATAGCGTTCGTCTGGCTTTTCCAGCAAAAACAGCTTGGAGATGTCGTTGTACTGGATCTTGTAGTCGTACCTACAGAGGAAGAGCACGGCGTCATGGTAGCGTCCACGTCATTTCCAAAGGCTCAAAACTGCGTAAACAACACATCGCCAGACGTGATGCATATCCTGACGGTACTCGCACGACGAACATAATAAACGTCGCTCCAAAAGAGCCGGCGGTGCGACTCGAGAAAACAACGAGGCATGATGGACGACCACAGAAACAAAGCGTGTCACCAATGCTGAGAGCCCTTTCCGAAGGAAACGGCGATTCAAGTCCGTACGGAAAAGCGGCCCCACCTGGAGCCATGCATCCTCATGAAGCGGCTGTACATTTCGATCGAATATCGCCCTCTTGGGAAGTCGAAGGTGCCCTGGCTCTCGTTGAATTCGACCAGCACCTTACCCTTCACGTCGTGGATGTTGGCACGCTCGATTACCTGGGCGGTAAAGCAGGGGCTACAAAAATCAGCGACGCCTTCCATCCAAGGCAGCCCACCCCGCACTTCTCTATGCCAAACCGGCACTCGAATGAAAAAAAACGATGTGCGTCCGTCCAGTTTAGTTTCAGCTCACACGCTGTAATTGTGTCCCAAGACAGTACTCGTGTCCTTCAACAACGTACAGACAAGGTTTTTTTGACAGCAAAAATTAGGCGGGGCTCGTTATTCCAATCGGAACATTTATTCTCACCTACCGCGGGTATAACTGTAAGAGTAGTGTCCGCGGAATTCGTAGCAAACGTACCAGCGCGCACATGCGAATACAACACGGTTACGGTGCTGTGGGCGCTTTGAGCCTTTGTTTGGCAACTTCAAACGCATGGACAGCAGCACAACGTGCAACACGTGGCGCCGTTTACTATTAATAGACCCTACGAGTAGTGCAGTACAATCCAGACCCTCTCAATCAAAGCCGTCTTTCATGACCAACCCCGCCTGGCCTCACGCATCTACCCCTGTTGAGTTGTTTTGTTTACAGATTAAGCGCGGCGTTTTCAGGTACCACGGCATAGGTCAAACGAGAACTCTCGCATTGCTTGCCTATACCCACTAACTTGCAGCCCAGAATTACGTGCATTAATGAATAGAACCAGCATACTCTACTTCGCATATACATAGCAGTGAAGACGTCCACAAGACCGTGGACCGTGTATAAATCCCAGCCAAGTTGATTGTTGATGACGAACCACGCATCCAGGCATCAAGTGAAGCACTAGCCTATCCGTGGAAAGCGGCGAGCTTACCGACATCTGCAGACTCTCAGCGGGAGAAGGTCCGTCCATGTCCTCGTCCTTCTCGGGCAACGTCACGCGGATCGCCACCAGAGTGTCCTGCATAGAACAATACATTCGCAATCGTGCGGTTTAGTTGGGGACGTCATCAAACTGTTGTATCGATCGCCCCAGACTCCCACAAAAAGTTGGCGGATAGCAGCTGTTAACCCTTTTACTTCTGCTAAAGCCATCTCCCTCAAATTACCCGCAGATTGGCCCTAAAACGCGCATGTTATGTGCCAGGTAATGGGACTACTACTAACAGGCACAAAAACGAGGTTGTGACACTACTAACCTCTGTCTGATCCGTGGCGTCGCTCTCGTGGAGCTGCAACTCCACGTCGTTGCTCTTCTTCACTCCTGGCATCACACACTGGCTGACATCCTTAATGTTTAGGTCAAACAAGGTTCTGGTCACAACGAAACGGCAGCGGCGCACAAATTGAATACTATTACCAGGTACCAGGTATGTTATGTCGTTTCAGTCATCGCAACGCTCCACTATTACCGCAATTAATCGCCGGTCAATAAATTCGCACTTCGAGGGGTCTCTACATCGTAACAAAAAAGAAAATCATATCATTTGTACAAGGCGTTCCTTCGGAGTGGTCGTTTCTTGTACAAATAATTTGTATAAGGTTCCCCTTCGGGATAGGGTTGACTTGATATCCCGGGGGCGTCGCAAGTCGAAAACGGGGAGCACAGGCGTTCCAATTATATATACAGGTATGAGCTACTACTGTTTTTGCTGCTGGTGCTGTATGCTTCGTATACCTGGTATGAGGTCCGTCGATGTGTGTTTGATTGTTGCATTGGACGTGCAAATGTTGTGGTTCGATCTCGTGCTGCTGTGCACCAACCACACACACATACACCATGACTACTGGCACAAAGACGAGAGCTTGGAGTACGGCTGCCCTTGTACCGCTGCTGCTGTACTGCTGTACTGCTGTATACTGATTTTGTGGCTGCGAGGCTGAGCGGCTGCTTTTGCAAAAGTAAATCCACCGCTTTTCTTGATCGTTTTGTGTGCCTGTGACAGCACACACTTTACTCATACAGCAGCACACACACATACACACACAGAAGCACCGCCCGTGGCTGCTACGAAGGAGTGCTGCTACTGTTGCTGTGTCGCAGCAGACATGAGAGAGGGTAAAACAAATTGGACTGATGATGTTGCACAGTGGGCAGCAGAGCGGAGCGAACAAAAAAATGTGAGAGCGGAGCGGGCTATTTAAAAGTAACAAAACAATGTGGGGCTTTCCATGTCACCTACTCGGCTCAGCGAGGCGGAACGCAACCCCTTGAAAAAAAGAGCCAGCTCAGCGACATTGAATGCTCAGAGCACCGCCACGGAGCTCGGCCGGGATCCAGACATGCGTCATAATGTACCGACGGACGCCTTGCTTGCCCTGCAGCCGAAAGTGCGAGAAAAACACTCGGCCGCCGGAGAAAAGCATGCCAAAAAAGATAAAGTGCATCTTTTACTTGTACATATACGAGCACTCGTGCCAGGTCCTACAACTGTTGAGTCATAACATGTGGGAAGTTTGCGGTGTCACAAACATTGCTCTAAAAAAAACAAAGATAAATCGATGTAAACGTCAACGCTGGAACATGTGCTCGACCCCCAGAAGGATTCAGTCAAAGTCGACCGAGACCATTAGAGCGAGGCACTCGCGCACATCGACTACTTCTATTGGCTGCTAAACTGGGCCAAGCAACAAGCAACGTACGTTCAACACGTTAGCACAATCCAGGACAACAAATGGACACGTAAAGATCAATTTACGATTTTCAGGCAGGGGCTGCTGTCGATTTGCTACTACGATACGACCACACGATTACCACACTAGTTGCATGTCGGGGGCGGACATGTTGTCCAACGCTAAGGTAGCTTTTCGCTGAACAAATCGACTCGGAAACATTCTGTGGGGCGACCATGTGCGGTACCTTGCCGGTATTGTATACCAGGTATAGACTACGCTACAAACGCATCTGGGCTGGTCGGTGTTACTTGCCGGGTGGCTATTTTTTTTCATTGGTTTTCAAGAGTCCCCTCCCCCTTTCTACTTGCGACACCCCCAGGATTTCAAGCCAACCACATCCCGAAGGGGAAGCTTGTACACCAAGAACATACGTAAGACTACTCGTACTGGCCTGGGGCTAGCGGTACTGGCCTGGAGCTATACATAGCGTTTAGGTAAGGTGCCTTATATACAGAGCACAGGGTTCTTTTTTAATCGCGATTTACGAATCACTTCGTGGCGGGATTTCTCACAACGTAACGGGAACTGCTTCCGTGGAGTCCAACTTCTCTTGTCCTCGTACCGCTGTATGGTGTCTCGATTAACAGAGTACCGGTGCTTCTGCCTGCTCATAGAACGTGCAACTGGGCTTTATACCTGCATACCAAGTACACCATTAAAAGTTTCCTGTAAATAGCATACCTGTACGATAAATCCCCCTAAGCGACAGCAAACTAGTGTACCTGTTTTCCGAGCTGAAGCGCACAATGTTGTCAAGAACCTCGAGCTCCCCGTAGTTGCCCCCACCACAGTTGATCCGATCCTTCGACAGGCGTATGTCACGTCCAGACAAGAACTTCTCCACGTCTGATAACAACCAAACAACGAAATACGTTCGAACCAGGGTATTATATAGATTCACGAATAAGAAATACCTATACGTATAGACTTACTTCCTCAAATGTCGGCATATCCGGAGGTTGCCCTCGGCATATTCTCCCACCTCTCAGCCATCCTCAGCTCTTATTTGCCGAGGGGAAAATTGTTTTTTCAGGAACGATCCTGGGACTGTTTTCTTTTTTCCTCTTTTTGCCTTTTTGCCTTTTTTTTGTCTTGTTTTTGAACCTGCTTCTTTCGCGCACACCTGGAAGGCACAAACCAAGCTCCGACAGCCACAGCACTACTGTAGTATCTAATCTACGTACCGCACGCACATCAGAACAGCATGAAATCGGCCCTGCACAGAGCAGCAAAGTTCATACAGCAGTACGTTCGTGTCGACCAGAGCGCGACAACACAAACAAGCAAGCAGACAAGAGCAAAACTGTTGCCGAGAGCCATCATGTAAGAGTGTTTTTTATGTTTCCTTTTCTCCTCTTTGTTGTTGCTGGTCTTTGAATATTTCGTTATAAGCCACCAACAACCAACAATTAATTTTGATTTTTTCCAAGTACCGCTGCGACACCCACCCCTGTGACGAACCACCGTCTAGACGTAATATACTATTTTTAGACTGGAATATCTTAGGGTGTGACTGACTGTCCAAAAACAGCAATCTCGTTGCCACTCCAACCACACTGCTGCGTGTGTGTGTTTTTTATTAAACTGCTTTTTCCACCCATCGACATCCAGCACACCCGGTGTCCATACCGATTCATCATCCTAGAGAGACAAAAAAAGGTCTATAATCACAAACCTTGAGACAGAGATATACATCGCAAATACTACAGCAAGATACCAGGTACAACATAGGGTATACTCATGCATGTGGCGTCCGGGTTGTTTTCCTGGCGGGGCTCTTGGCATTTTCAAGTCGCCATTTTGCACCTACAATCAATCATGGACCTCTGTCTGCTTCACATAATTTCTTCTATTTTTCCTTCTGAGCGAAGCGCCTTGTATTCCATTATACTGCTGCGGTACTGGTACCTGGTGCAAGCAGAGTCGTAGAATGCCTATTGCTGTATACCAGGTGCCTGGTAGGCGGTATGAGTACGAGACAATGTTTCCTGCATCACCGGGATGATAAGCACTCGTCGGGTGCTGGCAGCAGCAACTCTATAACCCCAAGCTGCCTGTTGGTTGCCGCAGAGATGGGCAGTAGACTGCACGTAGACTATTCCATGATGTCTTAAATAAAGCAACCACGACAGCCTAGCAGGCCTATTGGTTGCCGCATCGATGAGCGGTACTACTGCATGATATCAGACACGGTGGGCTGCCACTCGTAATTGTCTTGAATAACGGAATCACGGGCTGCTCCCTTGCTTGCGATAAGCTTGCAAGCATGGCGATATGATACTGATGTACTATCATCAGAGTGCAAGCGGCGCCGTTGTGCCCATGTAGTAGTCTACAGAATTACCGCAGCAGTACAGTACCGTTATCATAAACATTATTACATTTGTCTCCGCTTTTTTTTAAACCTTAATCACTTGATTCCAAAGACCTGCTTCGCTCCCAGCGCTCCCACTTGGAACATCCCTGCCTAACTCCCCCTCCCCGAGAACCCTTCGAGAACCCTTCCCGGCTTTCTTG
>JAYJMJ010000279.1:25148-39477 GCA_036873875.1 Laminaria ephemera
AATCCGACATGCCAAATACATGTTGGAACTCCCTGACTACGAATTTCATATATCCATCTCCGTAGATATTATACAGTCACCACACATATCAAACATTGGTACGAGCAATCACTCAATCCAACGAGTCCCCGCTAAAAAATACCGGGAACAATAAGGTACTCGTATGTTAGTCTCGAGGCATAGATAGACCGTCGTCATATATATATATATACAGTATCGGCCCTCTCGTAAGAAAACACACTTCCTTTAAGAAACCTGGCCTAGAATTTTGAAAACTTTAAGACACAGCATGTAGTAGCCTAGGCGCTCGCCGTCTATTGGAAAGCGCAAGAGATCTATACTCCCTTCTCGTTCCGCCAGAGACTCACGCTACGGTAGAGGTGTGCCATTGTTTTTCTGGGGCTCCTCACTTGACGAGAGCTCTACTATATACCTCTCCCAAAAAATGTTTTGGGGAAAAATAAAAGTGCTACCCGATGGAAAATCCCATGGCCTATTAACAGGTAAACAACGAAAGAAAGAAAGTAATCGTTAAAAAAATAGTCAAGTTCTGACGATATTGGGTTAAGGAGCCCCGTCAATCAGATAGATAAATTCTCGCAAAAGCCAAAAAACGGTATACCCCTATCGTCTTCCTACAATTGACGGGTGCAAGAGCTTCAGGTTGATACTAACCAGTGTCGGCCGAACGGTGTCGTAGCTTCCATGTGTTTGGGTGGGGGTCGAGATTGAGCGACTACGCAAGTTGCGTTATCGCGGAAGAATGCGCGGCAGCAGCCACCGTAAATACGGCATTGGATTGTTACCCCTGATAATATGGCCGCGCGGCCTGGCGCGGCTACAATAGCAGTCAACACTCTGGACCGCGAGATATTAATAGGTACAACTTCGACGCGAGTGGACGAGGGAAGACAATGCTGAACCTTTTTCGCGATAGAAATGAAGAGATGCGCCCCGTAGTTGGGGGGGGGGGGGGACCGCCTGCTATATGGCCCCGAATCTGAGTTACGAAAAGGGAGGGAGTCGAAGAAAAAGTGCAAAGATAATAGATGGGATGGGAACTCCCCCCCCCTCTACTCACTGTTGTTGTCGCGTCCAGTTATAGAGTAAACTTGCTCACCATTGGTACTGTTGTTGCTTGTCTACCGCTAGTGGGTGTCGATGGCGTCCCTCGACTGTTGCTGCCGCCCCGTCCCACGCCCGGGCTGCTCGATTTGCCCCAAGATGGTTGACCCGAGCCGGGCCTCGGCGTAGTGGAGCGCGCCGTGAACGGCAGTTGCGGCGATCCTGCAACGGGCAGGCAGATGTGGAAACCACGACGCATGAGCTATGGTATATGGGTGCAGCTAATTCTTCTGAGGCTCCTCGTTTGAAGAGCTTGATACCGCACCCCCAAAAACTGATTTTGAGACAAAATTAAGGCGCAGCCCGGATGAACATTCCCAAGGCCTAGGTACCAGGGTACACAACAGATAGTACCCTGGTAACGCTGTAAAACCCAATGATATTCCGGCAATATTGGGTAGTTCCTCGGTTAAGGGGCCCCGTCGTCAGAAGCATTTCGGCTAAGAAGTGCTGCTCCTATTGTAGTACGCATAGACCAAGCAAAATCGATTGAATTTCCCTAGAGAATAGAACAATAATCGTGCGCATTCCTGTTGTATAGACACGATTTTTTAGCGCAGGGAGCGCCGCGCAAGGATTATCCACTCGCTCTTTATCACTACGATACGCATTACGACGAACGCCATTAACCTTTTTAGAGCTGCAAAAAATATCCCTCACAATTTCCAAGTAGTTTGTTCCCAAAAACATGGGTTTAGTTGTAAAGGGGGTAACTCGAAATACCTTTTGTCCTGTCCCCCGACTTGGGCAATAGTGGAAACCCCTCCATGCTATATTTACAAGGATACATCACACAAAATGCTCCATTTCGCGCTCGAAACCTTCTGCGCAGGCCTTCACGAACCGAGCGCTAACACCGATGGCCATGCGTTCATTCAAGGCGTCAAGGCTGACATTTCTGTCGATCGTTTCCCGCAGCTGGCAGCCCGCCCTTCCCATTCCTCCTCCCTATGCATGTTCGCCTTTTTTGTGGTTACAGAGCGGCTAGAGGACATGGCGCTGTTTGCTCCTAATCCTACCCGCTGACGCATGCTTCGGTAAGGGTGCATCTGTTTTTTCTCTGAGGCTCCTCACTTGAGGAACTCTATACCTCTTCCAAAAACTGACTTCGAGAAGAAATGAAAGGGCGACTCGATCAAACAGTCCCATGCCCAAGGTATACAACGAATGTTGTTGTAAAACACCAATGGTTGTCCAACGATATTGTCTAGTTCCTCAGTTGAGGAGCCCCGTCGATCAGAAATGTTTTTGCCAAAAAGAGGTACAGTATCCCTATCGTAACACGCGTCCCGCTCTAAATGACGACCCTTCTCTGCGCTCACGTAATCGGGCCGTAGGCGAGCTTGAGCGCAGAGGTGTCATTGGTGTCCCCGGCCGCGCCTGATGATTCCCTGTTCCTGTTCGATCCGTGCCGGACATTGATCCCGGTCTTTTAGCTGGCTGCGGGAGAAAACCGGGCAAGGACAATGGCTGGGCGCTTCAGAAGACGTATAATCCCCGGGGGCGTTTACCAGGATTATTACAAGGGCTGGGCGTTTCAGAATATATACTGCAGGTTTTTACGCAGTGTTGGTTACAAGTGCCCCCAAACTTGAATGCATTGCACCAACGTGACAAAAAAAAATGGGTCTCAAGAGAGATTCGACCTCAGCGGCTGATCTCCTGTTCCGACAACTGGTAGAGATACACTATAACCACTGCTAGCAGTCAGCGCTGATTGATAGCTCAGGGGCTCCTGCGTTGACAAATGTTAGAGATGAACCATAACCACTGAGGTAGCAGTCAGCGCTGACTGCATAGACTAGCTTAGTGGTTATGGTGTATCTCTAATAAACGCATAAACTCGGGTCTAACCACTGAGCTGGCGGTCAGCGCTGACTGCTATTAATAGCTAAGTGGTTGTGGTGTATCTCTGACAATAAAACATGTGATTATTCCCCCCCCCCCCCCCATCCAATTGCCGACGGGTTTAGTCTCACTGGACTGCTAGCTCAGTGGTCATAGCATATCTCTTAAACAACCACAAAACATGCCATCCTCTTTCCCGCCTCCCAACTAACGACGGCTTTCATCTCACTGAACTGCTAGCTCAGTGACTATGGCGTATTTCTAACAACCGAGGCATGCTACGATAGAGTTGCACCATTTTTTTTCTGAGGCTCTTCACTTGAGGAGCTTCTACACCTCAAACAAAAACTGATTTCGGGAAAAATAAAAAAGTGCTGCCCGATGAAAAAATCCCATGGCCTAGGTATTCAACGATTTTTTTGTGCAATAAAAATAACGAAATCCCGACGATTTTGGGTTAAGGAGCCTCGTCATTCAGAAACAACAACGAAAAAAAAAAAGTGCCACCGCTATCGTAGCACGCGTCAACCACAATACGTGCTATCCTCTCTCCCATTGCTTGCCGGCGCCTTAAATCTCACTGGAAGGCCTCCGTGACTGCTAGCTCAGTGGTTATCGTGTATCTTGACAATCACAAAACATGCGACCCTCTCTCTCCCCCCTCCCCCAATTGCCGACGCCTTCTGACTCACTGGAAACCCCCCCGAAGATGGCCGCTTCAGCACTCCCCGAGAAGCCAGTAAGGACGACGGAGGTGACCTGTTAGGGTGTTCCGAACCCCCAGGTGTCGAAGGCGTAGAAGAACCTGACGAATCTCCTCGTAGGCTCCGAGGAGAAGAAGTAACAGCAAATCGATCCACATCACTGCCGCCCCCACCGGTGGCGCCTTGTGCAGCAGCTGCTGTCGGGCGTCGAACTCCTTCCATAGACGAGCGCTTTTCAGAACAGTATCGTTTACGGCGTGACATTGTCATTGTCGCACGCGACGAGCACACGAGAAGGGAGTAGGGGGTGCAAGCAGTTGACGGCACGATTAGTCGACGCACTGCACGCTACGGTAGGTAGCGACGTGTGTCACGGCAGGGGTAGCCTTGTTTGGCTACTACGACGCTTGCTACGTTCTGGCTGAGACGTTTTTTCTGAATAACGGGGCTCCTTAACCCAAACTCGTCGCAATTTCAATATTTTTCTGCAAATAATTTTCGTCGTAAACCTAAAATACCTACGAGGTCATGGGATTGTTCATTGGATAGCACAATGAATTTTCCCCTCAAATCAGTTTTTTGGGAGAGGTATAGAGCTCCTCAAGTGAGGAGCCTCAGAAAAACAATGGTGTACCTCAACCGTAGTACGTGTCATACGTTTCTGACTGATGGGCTCAAGCGAGGAACTACCCAAAATGGTTGGATTGCCATTTGATTTTTACAATATCTTTAGCGTGTTTGCGATGTACCAACTTTGGTTGGGTAGGAGTTGGGTAGGAAACATATAGTAATAGTATTGAAGCCGTCGAAATCACAATCCAAGGCCAACCCAACCCATGAAAAAACAGCGATTAGGTTATATATATATTTTTTTCTACCATTTTTATTAATTTCTAATCTAATTTTTTCATGGGTTGGTTGGCCTTGGGCTACGAAATTCGTCGTTTTTTTCCAACCTGAGAAGAGTTTGGAAATCGCAAACACCCTAATATCATTGGTGTTTTACGACTACCGTTTGTTGTTGTACCTAGTCCATGGGACTGTTAATCGTATCTGCCTTTTATTTTTCTCAATGTCAGTTCTTAGGTGAGGTATGGAGCTCCTCAAGCGAAGAGCCTCAGAAAATTTCAGGCGCACCCCTACCGCACTATTAGGACCACTAGGACTATTAGCAGCATGCGTCTATTAATAGCGGGTGCACCTTTCATTTTTATGAGGATCCTCACTCGAGGAGCTCTTACAGCTCACCCAATATCTAACTTTTAAGAACATGTCGAAGTGCAACCCGATGAACAAATCTCCTCGTCTAAGACATACAACGAACAAACCGTAAAACGCCAATGACATTCCAACGGTGTTGGGTGGTTCCTCTGTTGAGGTGCCCCGACACATGCTACTAACAGCACGGTAAAGGTGCTCCATTTTTTTTTTTCTGAGGCTCCTCACTTGACGGAGCTGCTTACCTCACCCAAAAAAAAAAATATTTTGAGTAAGCTGAAAGTGCAACCCGATGACCAAACCCATGGCCCAGGTATACAAAATATTCAGATTGCAAAACAAGAATGATATTCAGACGATTTTGGGTTAAGGAGCCCCGTCATTCAGAAACAAAAACAAAAAAAAGCCGAAAAAAAAGTTCTACCTCTACCGTAGCGCGTGTCCCCCGTCAGTCAGAAATACTTCGGTCAAAAAGGGCTAGAAATATCCCTACCGTATAACGCCTCCGCAATCACGTGGCTGAGCGGCGGAGAACGCGTGGCAATTTCATCATGGCACTATTTGGAGGCGATTCTGTGTCCGCCCTTCAGGACTATAGCGTGGAACACGCAAGAGAACACACCCCTCGGACAAACTCAGTAGGCTACGGGCTACTCCGTAGCACATGTGTGCAGTCGCTACTGGACGTTGATCACGACCATAGGCTGCTGTTGACTACGATCGTATTTCTGAACAAACTTCCAACCGACAACGGGGAGAGTGCACACGCCGAGCGATGCGTCTATATGGGAAAATGTCCGAGCGAGATACTTGCAAAGAAAGCCACCATATTCATTGCGTGTACCCCCCGTGCTTTGGAGTTAACCCTCCCCGAAATCAAATCCCAGGGGGTGTGTTATCTTGCGCGTTATACGATGGTGATCGGCATCGGACGTAGGCACAGCGGGTGCGACGATTACTCGCTCGTCTTTGGACTAAACGACTCAAGCGACCGATGACGCGTGCTGCGGTATCAGTATCATAGCACCTACTTCTCATGGGGCTCCTCACTTGAGGACCTCTATACCTCACACAACAACCTACTGAGAAATCTTGTAAACTAATCCCGAATATTTAATCCCATGGGCTAGGTATCTAACAAAGGATGTTCTTACATATGCATCGGACTACGATACTACCTGGTAGGTATTTGTATACCTGGTACTGGTAGTATTTTTTGGCTAAATATTTTCTGAATGACGGGGCTCCTTATCCTAAAATATCGTCGGGACGTCATGTTTTGTTTTGCAGTGTTTTTCGTTCTATACCTAGGCCATGGGACTGGTCATCGGGCTGCACTTCTCAATTTTTCTCAACTTTTGTGTTTGCGTGCGGTATAGAGTTCCTCAAGTGAGGAGATGAAGAAAAATTGCGTGCACCCGCTAGCGTAGCATGCGTCGTCGAATCCAAAGATGTCGGGTAGCTGAGGAGCCCCGTCGGAGAGAACGGTTTGTGCTCAAACGCTCAAATCCCTATATACCGTAGCACGGTTATGAAAACAAGGCATGCGGCGCATCATACACCCCATGCACAAAACGCCAACTTACGAACCATGCTTTCTCCACCTGCCTGCGCATCTTACCTCTGGTCTCCTCCTGTGCTGCTGTTGCTGCTGCTGTTGCTGCTGCTGTTGCTGCTGCTCCGGTTGGTGAGAACCTGAAGACGGCGCCTGCCCACTTTGAGGAGTCTGGGGTCTCCACGCCAACTGCACCCTCCCCCCCGCCCCCCCCCGCGGACTGTGCCCGTCTTGCCAGGCTGGGCGTACAGGGCGCCCGGGAGTTCCCAATACCTGCGGCGTTTCCGCCGTCCGCTGCGGCGTCTCCACCGCCCTTTGTCGTGGCCGCTGCTCCCCAGGCGCAACACGCAGCTGCTGCGAAGCGGGTGCGTTCAGGGGCTGGCCTTGGCCCGATGCTACCCTCGGAGTGTCTGGCTTCCTCCCTTCGCCGCGCGCAACAGGGCGGGCTGGTGAAGGCCCCGAGAAGGACATTTTCGGTCGCGCACCGGTATCGGATGCTCCTGACGCGACCACGGAAGCTCCAGCTCTACAGGGTGCCCTCCCCGCTGCCGTTGATTGCAGACGTTGTCCCCTTGCGCTCACTGGCCGAGGCTGGGATTGACTTCGATCGGACGAAGCAGACGATCGCGAAAGTACACCGAGGGGGGTGTTTGCACTACCCCCCGCGGCGACTCGTCGGTCTTGAGGCGCGTTTTCTCGTCCGACGGCGGGTCGGTCGGTAAGGGACAACACCCCTGTCGGTACCGCTCCAGTGCTGCTGGCGGCTATTGGTGTTCTCTGCTCTTCTCTAGACCCGAAAAACCTTTGCCTGAGCTTCCCGATCGGAGAGGTGACGCCGTCGTCACCACCGCCGCCGTTAGTAGCGCGATCCACCAGCGAGTTTTTTCGTCCTAGGCCTGCTGCGCTCAGCGATGCCCCCCCCCCCAAGAAGTTGCCCCCCCCCACCCTGCTCTGAGCGTTTCCCTCCGCTGTCTGTGCTCTTTGGCGCCAAACCTGAGTCTCCTTTTCTGCCTCTTCTCGCCGCTGCACCTCGCGGGAGTAGAGGAGTCGAATCTCGTGCAGCGCCTTGCCAGCCTGGGAAAGGTTACAGGAGCACGCTACGCCACGTCAAAACCCCTTCAGAATTGCGCCCTCGTTTGAAGACAAACTTCTTGAAATTAGAGTTGGGTCATGTTTGCTATAAGGGACATGCTAGTCCAGGGGAGGCTTGCGGTCGCTGTCGCCCTCGAGGGCTACGACAGACAGCGGATGGATGCAACTATTGAGGCTGCTTTATTGTTCCATTGGGGCACATGCGCATGCAGCCGTCGAGCACACTGCAGCATGGCACTCCCAAAAGGGGTGTGACAGGGTGTCTTGAAAGGGAAGTGGTTGGGCGTCTCTTAAAAGGGATGTGATTGGGTGTCCTGTAAGGAATGTGATTGGGTGGACCTGTCGGCTCTCTCTCTCTGGGTGAAACCCCTGAACAGCTCTTAAAAAAACAATACCGGTACGTAGAACACGATATACCGGTAGCTATTTTGGCTGTGTTCAATACGGTCAACACCTGTTTTGCGGTAGCGCGAAAGTGGTCAAGCTGGAACGTCACCACGTCGGTGACCGTCCTGAACTGCGCCGATGGGTGCTGTAGAGACGGGCGGGGGAGGAGGTGGGGGCGGAGGCGGGGGCGGGGGTATAAATTCGGTTCCAAGCATGGGATTCGCGATGAGCATCAGACAAGAAACTCTATCGGACGAGGAACATGTCCATTCTGAAAAAGGTCGTTGTGGGTTGTGGGAGGTATCAACGATCACGCTGGGGCGTCGAACTCTCGCCGGCCGACCGTAAGGATACGAAGAGCCGCGTGAAAGCTAGGTTCCACAATTGTGGCCGAGACTGACTATTATACTGTAAGGGCACGAAGAGCCGCGTGAAAGCTAAGTTACACAATTAATTGTTGCCGAGGCTGACTGTAAGGATACGAAGAGCCTCCCTCGTGAAAGTTAGGTTGCACAATTCTTGCCACGGACACTGCTGCTGCTGTTGTACTGTACGACCTAAGATTACGTGCCTGTAGGTAGTCTCGAACTTCAGCTGGAGGGTGATCCAATACCGCTGCACGGCCGTGACTGCCACAGTGCGGGCAGACAGATGGTTGGTCCCCTCGGCAACATCCTGACCGCGGGAAGAGACGCGAACCGAACGAGTCTCGTCAAATAATTGAAATATTTATCTTCGCACAGAGAAGCTCTCCGGTACAGTGGCGCACCCATTTTAAGACCATCCGGTTTAAGACTTTTAGGGAGATAAAATCAGGTATCTCGGCTTGTCACGAGAAAACCTACTTGCAATTAGTATCGGATCATTTTTGCAGTTATTAATAGTAAAAGATAAGACCATAGTACGAGCGTGTTCGTTTGGTCTGAACAGCAAATAAATGGGCGTTTCATGTTGTTGTAGAGGGTTTGCATAACAAACCTCAGAGGCGTTCTTATGCAACCTGATTTGATCGTTTTGGGAGGAGAGTCACTCTACTTCTGCTCTACGACCTCTTGCTCTGTGCTCTCTCCCCCTTGCTCTGCTCTCTAACACAACGAATCTAAAGAATCTCATCCGACCGCGGGGCGGTCAGGCCATCCGGCCTTGGAATTTACGAACACAGCGATAAGACCACCTATATTTTGGCTTGTCACGGGGTGGTATTGAAGTGGGTACACACCACGTACGTACCGTATGTATGTGGTACCACTGGTACTAACTACTATTTGTTGTAGTACAACAGTAGACTACTTGTAGATAATAAGAGCGCCTCGTTATTCTGGACGTTCACGTACCGCAGTTCTGCCAGCAGTAGTCTAGACTGCAGAAAAAAAAAAAATAGAGTTCCAGAGCTCTACGATATAGCTATTAATAGTAGAGATCCCGAAAAACATACAGGAGAATAAATACATAATCATACCTCCCAGCACTCTCCCCATTGATTGATGACACACAGACAGCAGATAGATGGTAGATGATGGAAACATTTGGAAGTTTTGAAATCAGGCCTCCTTGCACAGGGGAGCTCTCCGATGCCATGCATGCTCGGTACTCATACGAGTAGTGCCTCGTTGTTCTGCATGTATACAGCACAGCAGTTAGTTATAGACTTCTATTATTATTGGTATATAGAGCTCTGCGATGACATAGGTAGCTAGCTGTTGAGATCCCGAAATACTGGACACAGCACAACAATGAATATCAAGCAGCACGGTTCGCTCGTCCCTCGAGCAGTTTGAAAAATATTTGGAAGTTTTGAAAATCGAAATGATCAGTCCTTGCTTCGTACGTACTAACTATTATGGTAGGTCGAAGGTCCAAGACCGCATGTAGCCAGAACATTCGTGATACCGCGCGAAAAGACTGCAAGCAAGCAGGGAAACGATAGACAGCGATTGACATCGATACATAATACGTAGATACGTAGACTATATGCCATATTAAGCGCAGGAGGAGGAGGAGGAGCTTACCACGACAGATGAAGTGACCACAGGACAACAGGAACCCTTGTGTCCCACCTTCGATCTCCGTGAGGCAAGCATTGCAGATCGGCAAGAAAGCGGCCGACGTCATGGCAGAGCACCCAATAGACGGAGCGCACTCAACTACTCAACTCGCTGTCGGGGGCAAGTTAAATCACCACGCGTACCCACATCACACCCAATGCAAGGGATACAATGCGATGTAGGTCTCTTCCAAAACGCAGGTCTCTTTAGACGCGGCTAACAAGAAAGAGTCGTTTCTTGTGGTCTGAACGTGAAATTAGCCCGTTCCATACATGCATATTCAACACTTGGAACTCCACCAAGCCGAGATTTGGGGTTATGTTGGGATCACAGGCTTGATCACAGCTGGACGCTGAGATGTTGCTGGCTCGAGGTGCATCCCGATTGAGATCGCTGGGAAGAGTCCGAGCACTTTTACTTGGCTGTAGCGGCTGCAACGAGGACATTGTTGCATGGGCAACAGTATTGCATCGAAAAGCAGGAGGAGCTTCTGGCAAGCGTCGGAGCAAGTACAAGGGGCAGTACAAGGCGAGTTCAGAGTCGGTTGCATAGACCTCCCTCCCTGCGACCTGCGCCGGCGATCCCACCACACCGCGTTGAATGATGTAATGCTATCATACTGCACCACCTGTACGGCGAAGAATGCTGTACCGAATGATATTCCCCAGCCTCCAAAAAGTGTGCCATTATGTCTCCCGCTACACAGCTAGTCAGCGATTAGCTATACCGGTACGCTGGTACGCTGCTGTTTGCTGTTTCCAATGTTGACATACCTGATCCCTGGTACAGGACATGTGATACACTACCGGCCCTCTCATAAGAGCCCCACAATCTCGGTCTCTTATCAGAGGGCCGGTACTATCTGCATACCAGGTACCTGGTACCTTCGAGCATGTTGCGATCGAATACCACGCACTGCTTGTTGTTTGAAGACGTTGCTCTGCTTTGCTGCAGGACGTGTGTGTTATGCAACCCCGCACGTTCTATCATACGAAGCTCCTTGCTGCTCGTTCGTCGTGCGGCTATACGACGCGCCCGCGTGCGGCTGTATGATATGGTATGACGCGACGTCGGGCGGCAAGTTTTCAAGTTTTCGGCTGGTATCATACGTACCAGAGAGTCGAACGTACTCGTACAATACGCAGACGTGTTCGGTTCGGGTGTGCACCAGCTGGTGTGCACGTTTGCGCTGACTGCTGGTCTTGTGGTGTGCAAATCGACGCGGTGTTGTTGCAGAAGCATTGGCTCATAAGCAATCGGCGATCGAATGCCATCTACCCTACTTTGTGACCACAGAGCTTGCACAGGTATCTCTCAAGGAAGAATCGGCACGGACACTGGATGTAAAGGATATCGATTGGTAGAAAGAAAAGTTAAATGTCAACAACACACACACACAACAATGTATTACCCCGCATTGTCCGTCCTGTCCTGCTGTCTTGTCTCTGCTATGTCGCCTCGATGTCCATGTGGCGATAGTTTGTCGACAAACTCCGCGTCGTGGCCACGGGCGGCAAAGGGGGCGACGGATGCATCAGTCTGGAGGGTGAGAGAAACACTAGCAGGGAGCTAGTTCACCACTGCACGCGTTGCAAGTAGGGCGGTCACTCACTGCTAAGTTTTCTTGTTTTCTTAGATACACGATCGGCAAGCATCGTGAAAGCTTAACCTCGGAGACTACTGTATAGTCGGACTACTGTATAGTCTGCAGCAGTAGTCCATTAACTATCAACCCTTTAGAACTGCAACGTTTTGGCGGACAGCCTACTTGGAACCAGTGTTATGTATTGTTTGTAGAAGGGTAAGGGTTAGTACTACGGCAGTCGTCGTAGTTCGAAGTAATTTACTGCAGCAACCGTGTCGTAAAACGAAACGATGAACTGCCACGAGATTTCCTAAACATGGCGAACTTGGAAGAACTTGGGGTTTCCTTTCGGCCCTGGTCTCCGGTCCCCTATTGGTAGTCCCTCAAACAAGTACCGCCTCCTTATCCTAATCGTGCGTGCTTTTTACTTTTTGACTGGCGGCCATGAAACTGGCAGGAGATAACCCCACGAGGAAGCGGCCGTCAGGGGGGTCGGGAGGGGCAGGAGGCAACGTCTATGCCGTCGCGGATAGCAACTTGGAAACCTTGGACTCTCAACTGCACCACTTCAACGGCCAGCCCGGGGGGTCGGGAGGAGGTGCGAGGACTTTTGGGACCCTGGAATGAGAGCATGTTAAAGCGGATTGTTTATGGAGTGTTGTTTGAACGCACAGCTATCTAGTACCACTCTGTAAATATTAGGATCATACGTGTATTAATGTTAATACTCAAACGTCCTTATATTTACGGACAAGAGTGGGAGCTAACAGTCAGCTGAAGGCGAATTGTTTACAGGGTGTTGTTTGAACGGACATCTACCAGGTATTGATTGTGTTGGAAAAACAAACACCATAACCACTGAGCTAACAGTCAGTGACTCTCAACTGCACCATTTCAACCGCCAGCCCGGGGAGGTGCGAGCACGAGGGAGGGGCCATGGAATGAGAGCTCGTTAATTTTTGTACTGCAGAAATTATCCCCCACTATTTCCAAGTTGTTTGTCCCCAAAAATTTGGGTGCAGTTCTGAAAGGGCCGAGGGGCCATGGAATGAGGGCTCGTTAATTATACTCGTACTACCGCCAACATTATCTCACACTAATTCCAAGTAGTTTGTCCCCAAGAACGTGGGCGCAGTGCTAAAACGTTTAAGGCGAATTGTTTACGGAGTGTGGTTTGAATGCATAGCTACCGAGTATTGATTGTGTTAGAGAAACACCATAACCACCGAGTGAGCTGGCAGTCAGCGCTGACTGTTAGCTCAGTGGTTCTGGTGTATATCATCTAACGAAAACACGATCTGGGGCCCGTCTGGCTGTTGAGCCTGGACCTCAGATTCACCCAATCTGACAGATCGTACAGCAATAGGTCCAGTAGATCAGCTTGCGCTTGTGCCCGAATGAAAGCCAAGATGTCAACCATGACAGAGGTTGATGTCAACCATGGTAGAGGTTGGGGCTGGGGGCGGTATGATTGGGCGCGTTGTTTGCGTGTTTTTGGCTGGGACTGTCAGGCAAGGCTGCCCTGGGGCTTCTCGTGGTTTCATTGGCCCCCCTTTTTGCAAGATCGTTGTGATCGTTGCAGTTCGCTTTTCTCTCGTTATTCTTGGCCCTTTTGGAACTTAGAGCAACTGCTTGGAATTTATATGGGATAGTTTTTCCAGCGGTAAAAGGGTTAGAACGGTGTACGGTGCTGTCGCCCAAATCGTGTTGCTGCGAACTTTTAACCGCGGAGGTGGGTTCTGATTTTATTGGATCGTGCTGCTGCCAACTGCCAACTGCGGAGATGGATTCTAATTGTGCTTGGATCGTGCTGCGACTTTGGTCCATTCGCTTCATGGGCAGGCGCTCCGCTCCGTCTGCGGGCGCCGCACGGACCCGCCGGTGGATCACGGGGTAGAGCTTCCTCGCTGCTTGCGGGCACACGTCCAGTTTCACGACCCTGGTGTCCTTAACCCAATTACGACTGAGAAAATGAAACCACGCTGATTCCATGTAGTGCGTGCCCAAAACCATGCGTGCAGTTCTATAGAGGTTACCGCGAGCAAGAGAACAAACTGTGCATGCCTTTCAATTGTTTGTTTGGTAGGGTATATACTCTAGGCTGCCCGGGTACCATATCTGATTGTTATTGGTGATACTCGGGTATGCACCCGGGTACCCGCAGAGTATATACCCTACTAAATACATTATTGAGAAATATCTTTATTTATCTCAGCGGCGACACCCGTTTTGGCTGACCTGACTTGTTCCGTCGTTTGGTTTGTTCTTCGTACTGCCAATGGGGTCTGAACGTCTGAAGGGCTGAATGGTTCCGAGAACAGTCCGCAAGAACCTACAGGAACAGTGCATGTATCAATCCCGATCTACAATATCATACTCCCACAGTCCCTAGAATGGTTCGAGGAAGAGTCCACAAGAACGCACAGGAACAGTCCACGTGTCATTCCCGGTCTACAACATCATACTTCCGCAATACCCCATCGAACAATCCACTCTAACGGCCGTCTATTGCTACACTGTTCGGTGATACAAACTGTTTCGTCTCCCTGAATCCCGAACATACATAATTAACCCAAAAGTACGCTAGTACTGGGCTCGAATAAATGCGGTAGTTGATTGAATACCTCTTGTGAGTATCCACTTACTAAACATCTTCACAATCCCGAAAAAACTCGTTAAATTAGTACAAATTAAAAACTAATACAAATCCCCCCCCCCCCCTCCGCCCACCCCCTCACCGGTGATAAGACTACGTATATATAATTATGTG
>JAYJMJ010000279.1:68617-88985 GCA_036873875.1 Laminaria ephemera
GCCTCCGACATTATTGGAAACCCCTCCATCCCGGGGACTCAAGCAACATATCCCTGGGGGGGGAAGATCCATGGCGGACTGGTGCTACGGTAGGGGGGGGCATCTTCAGTTTTTTTTTCCAGCCGTCCGAAGCCACTCGGCAGAGTGACGACCCTATTTGTTTGCGGTCTTCCAGCTTTTATGCTTTTTTATTTTGCGATATGCACTACCTTGGAATTCTTGTCACTTGCGCTGCGCCAACAACACAAAAAAATATGTTTGAAGAGAAATCACGAGTCACTCGCCCCGAGTAGTGAAAATAGGGGTAGCCCCCCTACCGTAGGACCAGTCGGCGGTCTCTTCGGAATTTGGTACACGGTAACATGATGTTGCCCCCCCGGTGCCGCTTTTAGTGTAACACTAGTAACACATGTTAGATCTGTAACAGACGAAACCGGTAACATATTAATAGTAACATTATGTTAAGAGAAATTTTGGCTCCAACCGAAAGACAGTAACATACTGTTATGTCCGAGAACATAGTAACGAAACGTTACAGTCAGATCTGTAATGCCAGAAACATGGTAACATGATGTTAGAGGTCCCTCGGCATTCAACTAACACCCTAACATTGTGTTACTTTGCGACCAGTCCAGACTGTAACTTAGCAAACGTACGTTAAGTGTTACGTTATCCGACCCTAAGGAAAAATACGGGGGGGTCGAACAACGTTCGAATAACATCATGTTAGTGTTACGGAAAACGCGAAATCACAATTAACCTTATGTTAGGGTGTAATGTCCAGAGCTTCCGATTAACTAACAGTATGCTAGCAAGTTAGCGAATCGGGGGAAAGTGATCTTGTGTAGGTTACGTTGATAACGTACGAGTCTGGACGAATCCCAACATTGTGGTGCGATGTTTGTACGCGCACCGATCACGGCGTAACACTATGTTACCGTACCAGAGCCGACGAGATCTAGAAGAAACATAGCGTTACTGCGTTAAAACGTTCGGGGATTAGCATTTAACATTATGTTAGCGTGTTAAGCGGTTGCTCCTCCAGTGCTAACACCATGTTAGGACGTTGCCAAGCCGCCGTGTTAGGCCCCATAACGTAGATAAGTGCTATCCGAGTGTTACGTTATCCGAGGTGTGAATGTGTTTTACCTGGCATAACCCGAGCATTATGTTTTACCTTCATTTATATTTCTATTAGTCTATATATATACAATCCTCGGGCGGATGGGTAAAAACTTTTTATAACTGTAAAATGATCCCACACAAATTCCAAATAATCTGTCCCACAAACATGAATCCATAAGCCTCAAGGGGGTTATAAGTTAAGCCCACCACAATTCCAACATACGCCGTACATCAAAAATCGAAAAAAAATAAAAAAATGTCTCACTTCTCCTCGGCGATATCGCCTGCCACCTCCTCCAGGCACGGCTCTCCATCCTTGGAGTGCCTGCCGCACGTCCATCCTCGGTCGTCCGCGATTCGGAGGTAAAGCATGTCTCCCATCGGCAGCAACTGCTCATGTCACGTGTCATGACGCGATGTGAAGTGATGTGACGTGATGTGATGTGATGTGATGCGACGTGTCATGACGCGACGTGACGTGACGTGACGGGATGTGACGCGACATGTTGTCCAGATAATTTACCGTGAAAAAAAAAACGGGAGACACGGCATGGGGAAATAAACGGGAACAATCCGGAAATCCGGAAAGAAACAACAAAAAAAGCGTGAATCAGTATATTTGCCGCGAACGAGAAACGGAGGAAACGCGGCAAAAGGGGAAATGATTCAGAGATAAAACATGTCCCCGATCGGCAGCAAGAACTGGTCATGTGACGTGTCATGACGCCACGTGACGTGACGTGACGGGATGTGACGGCGCAAGGTGTGCAGTTCATTTACCGCGAAATAAGAAACGGGAGAGACACGGAAGGGGGAAAGAAACGGGAAAGGAACAATAAAAAAGCATTGTTCAGTATACTTACCGCAAAATATAAAACGGAGAATTTGCCGCGAGTAAAAAAAACGGAGACACGGCAGGGGGATAGAAACGGGAAAGAAACGGGAAACAACAAAAAAACGTTGTTCAGTTAGTTTATCGCGAAATAAAAGAACGGGGAAGACACGGTATAGTGGGAAATAATTCGAAGGTTAAAGCGTGTCCCCCACCGGCAGCAACTGGTCATGTGACGCGGCGTGATGTGACGTGATGTGATGTGATGTGATGTCATGTCATGTGATTCAATGTGATGTGATGTGCTGTGATGTGATGTTATGTGGTGTGGTGTAATGTGATGTGAAAAAAAAACAGAGTCGTTCAGTACAAGTACCGAAAAAAAAAACGTGGGACGCATGGCAAGGGGAAAGAAACAACAAAAAACAAGCTGTGGCGGACAAGGCAAAGCAAAGAAGGCAGCCAGCGGCAGGGGGGTAAGACAAATAATCAGAAACTCCGCAAATTAATGCACACAATTAAATGAACTCCCTAGCCAACTAATAACAAGTCGACGACTTGTACTCAGCCAACTTACAACCCTAGTTCTTGCTCACCTGAGTGACCTCAATGACCTCCTGGGGGAAGATGCCCTCTCCCGTGCGCGGCGCACCCTCCTCGGGGTGCGTGTAGATCCACTGGGATGCGCCGGTCTCGGGCATGCCGTAGAAGAATCGTCCCTTCGTCCTGCCGCGTCATCAAATGACACAAAAAAAAAAGTCCACCAAGTAGTGTGTGTCGCTGTTCTGTACCGATGTACCATACTGTTCTTTCATGCACAGACAAAAGTCATTCAGGGGTGTGCGTCGCTGGTCTCCATCGATGTGCTGACTTGTTATTTGTTATTTCATGCACAAAAGAAAGTCAACCAAGGGGTGTCGCTGTGCCGTCCCGATGTATCATACTGTAGTGGCCCCTCTATAGTGCCGGTTGCCCGCTATATAGTGCCTGCGAATCCGCTCGGCACAGATGGAATCAGTTAAGTGGCAGTATGCGGAGTAGTGCCGGTTGCTGCTACAGTGCCAGTATTTCTCGCTGACACATACCAGTACCACTGAGGGACCACTACTGTACTGCTGTTTCATGCCAGCTAGATCCAGAGTTAATCCCATCATCCTATTAGTATCAACCTTCTAGGAAGAGCGTGCTGCAGAAAAGGCACCATCACGCTCCAAGTTGCACTTCCTACACAGCCCCTACCCCAGTACCCCGGCTAGTTGGTGCGGCCGACGCTGCAAACATCACATTTTTTCAGCACTCATTTCCTCTCCGGTTCTGAACGTGTTTCGGTTTCTTGAAAAAAAAATTACTACTGCAAAGCTTCTCCCACGCTAATTCCAAGTAGTTTTTGGGCGCAGTTCTAAAGGGGTTTTAACTCGTTCCTAATTCCTAAACTTGTTCTACAGTAGTCTACTTCCAAGTGTTTTGTCCCCATAACGGGAGTGCAGCACTGAAAGGGCAATAACCTTGGTTCGACACAGACAAAAAATCCACGGCTTTTCATAGGTCGGGTCGCTTCTCGCGGGTCGGGTCGGTTGGACTCGACCCGCGAGATTTTGAAAACCTCATGACCTGACCCTCAGGTCGTGTCATGACCCGTGAAAAAAAAAAAAAAAAAATCTGCCTTCAAGGCCAGCTCACCCTTGACTCCAGTAGTTATCCTCCGGCGGCGTAAAGAACTTGGTGAACAGCTGGTAAATCTGAGCGTTGATAGCTGTCATCCACTCCGTCATGTTTTCGTGATTCTTCGCGATCAGGAACCATGCGCTCTGCTCGTGCAAAAAAAAACAAACCGAAGCGTGAGGGCCATGTTGACAACCTTTTCAGAACTGTAATTTGTACCCCCCCAAAAAAATCCAAGTATTTTTTCTCCAAAAACGTGGGGGCGGTTCGAAATTGGTTACAAGAAACAGAAGCGCGAGGGCTTACATTATAAGACAGTTCAGTTCTGGATAGGACAATAATGGTTACCAGGTATATACAAACAAAAACAGGGCTGTCGAGCACACAAAAATACCGAGATATTCCCCGCACACGAATGCCAAACCGGGTGAGAAAAAAAAAAAAAAAATCCCTCAAGAGCGGAGAGGAAACGCTTAACAACACACGAGCCCTCCGTGATTGCCATCTGTAAAAAAAGGAAAAATAATCACCTGGCCTGTGCGTACGCAGAAGCAGCACTTGGTGTTCGTAAACGCTGTGGTCGAGGAGCTGGTCAGCTCCAGCACCTGGGGCGAAGGAAAGAAAACCAGGACGAGATTGAGAATTAAACGAAACCAAACGAAAGTAGAATTAAACGAACGAACCGAACCGAACCGAACCGAACCGAACCGAACCGAACCGGAACGAGAACGAGAACGAAACTAATGAAGTCATTTACTCTTTTTGTTTTGGAGACGATATCTACACAGCAGTATATCTACAGGTTGCGACGTCTCTCTCACCTTGCTCTTTTTCGTGCCGACGAGCGACTTGTTCTCGTAGTGCGTTAGGTAGCCGTCGTCCAATTTGAAGTAGTATGACTTCCATCGCGCCGTGAACCTCTTCTGCTTCATCAGGTAGCCCTGAGGGGAGGGGTAGGGGGGGGGGGGGAGGGGGGGGCAATACCGGCAATTGAGAAAGCAGAGGGTTTAAGTTGTGTCTGAAGAACAATAAATCTATCTGGTGGGCGGAAGGCATGCGCAGCCACCGCTATGACAGACAAAGAAACACATACAGAGATACGCAGAGACACGCAGACAGACAGACAGACTGTTCGGCGAAGTACTGCTTCTGCAAAGAAGACCTTAAAAGGGCTGTAAAACAGAGCGTTGACAAGGAGGATATTAACCACTCCCGCCACAGCAGTGGCCTCCCTTCTTCCTCTGAACAGAAATAAACACATCTGGGCGTCCACTGTCTCAAATAAAAAAAAGCCAAAACGTGTGCCGGTCACGTTTAGTTTCGTGTGGCGCCCATCCGACCCGACCCGACCCGACCCGACCCTGCCCGACCCCATAATAAACATGAGTTGCGACCAAATGCTCGATCTCACAGCTGAGGTAGGTGCCTTTTCAATTTACATAAAAACAAACAGCTCATACGAAAACAACAGGTCGCACGCATCTCCGTGTGGCCCCCCTCTAGTAGGTGTCTTTTTAATTTACATAAAACAAACAGCTCACACGAAAACAACAGGTCGCACGCACCTCCGTGTGCCCCCCCTCCAGCGCTTCCGCGAAAACTTTCTCGAAGTGGTTGCGCCCTGCGGCCGACTTGGGACCGATCCTTGTCGACACGTTGGACAAGCCGGCCTCCTTGTCCTCGCGCGACTTGGGCGGCGGGCTGGCCGGGTAGTCAATCAGTCCCCCGGTTTGCGTCAAGAAGACGGGGTTTCACAGCCAAGAGGCGGGGGAAGGGGGGGAGGGGGGGAGGGTGAGACGTGAATCGTTGCTCGTCCGTAGCAACGTACCACTATTACTTACCTTATACTGTACTACAGTCACTACCACCACCACCGCCACTACTACACAGCATGGATTGCAATTCGTCTGCAGCTACTTCCTCGTCACTAGCAGCAACGACAAATTCGTAGTGCAATGGTGAGCAGCAGTACAACAAAAAAACGCCGTCAGAAAGCACAAAACATAAAAACGCCGGTGGGGGATAATAAAACACACCACGCCAACGATGCGAAGGCCATACCACGCATGCTACGGCAGGTGCACCTAGTAGGGGTCCCCCAATAAGGCGGTCTGAGTAAGGCGGCATCCCGATACAAGGCGGTCAAAATCACTTGGCGCGACCGGGGAATTGCACTCGCAACCTGGAATGAATAAGGCGGCTTCCCCCGGTAAGGCGGTCATATTGCTCTGGCTCACCACCGCCTTATTGGGGGACTCCTACTGCATGCTTAACCCGATGAAAAATCCCATGGCCTCGGGTACACAACGAACAATAAATCAAAACCCCAAAACGGTATTGAAGCGATTTTGGGTTTTCCTCAGTTAAGGAGGCCACGTCAGACACAAATGTTTTCGACAAAAAGTGGTAACCCTAGAGCAGCACTTGTCGTAAGTGCACACACACTACTCACACTATTTAAGATAATGTAGCTCTCGCTAGGAACTCGCCCTGGTGGATGTTTGTAACTGTCGTCAACAGCCGTAATTATACCTGGGTTCGGGTGTCCTGATGGTCTGCGATCCCAGAATATCCTTCACTGACCCCGAACGCCTACTACGCATGAGGATGACCCGGTCCGTCGGAGCCTCCGACGGCTTGGTGTCGATGTGCACATCCTCCAGCTAGGGACAGCCGGAAAACACAGACACAGACACAGATAGGCACAGACAGACAGAGACAGACAGACAAGACAGATAGACAGACAGACAGACAGACAGACAGACAGACACAGACAGACAGACAGACACAGACAGACAGACACAGACAGACAGACAGACAGCCAGGAAAGACAGACAAACAGACAGACAGCAACACACAGCCAAACACACGCATTACATCGGAATGGGGGGGACGGGGGGGGATTCGCGGTAACTCTTTCAAAAAGCGGGGAGGGGGGCTAAAGCTTTGGGGGTCGGTTTGAGGCACAAAACACACCCGGTACTAACTTTGGGGTCCCACACTTAACCCCTTCAGAGCTGTACCCACGTTTTCAAGGACAAACTACTTGGAATTAGTGTGGGAAATATTTGCAGCAGGTAAGAGCAGGAGCGCGGGTGCGACGTTGTGGCAGGTCACACGAACATCACCGTACATACCAGAGGCGGCCAATATCACCAAGGGAGGGATAGAGGGAGAGAGGGGGGGGGGGGGGGAGGAGTGCGATGGCACAACTCGTCGCCTGGTAGACGTCGGGGAGTTGCAAGCAGTACAAAGACCAGATGCCATGGACCGTTTATATAAAGCGATTAGATCTCCCTTCGGATACATAAATAATTACAAAACACGTCAGCTGTGGATGTTTGTCCCCGCGATTCTTAGGGGTTGTTCAATTCTTGTGTGTATAACATTCTGCAGACAGCACCGCCCCTCGCCCTTGTGCGGCCAGCCAGCGGAAACAAAACAGGGATTCTCTCGGGTCGAATCACTTCTCGTGCGTCGGGTCGGGTCGGGTCGGGTCGGGTGAGGGTGTCCCGACCCGACCTGTGAGATTTGAAAACCTCCTGACTCGACCCGACCTGACCCGTGAGATTTCAAACACCTCCTGACCCGACCCGACTCGAACCACGAGATTTTGAAAAGCTCCTAACCCCATCCGCGGGTCATGACCCGTGAAAAGCCCTGAAAAAAACACATTACTCGTACCTTAGCCCTAGAGGCAGCCACCCTCTCCGCGAGGTCCTTGGACGATGCCTCGGCAGCAGCAGCGGCGGTGGCGGCGGCGGCAGCAGCAGCAGCCTCCTTCTCCCTCTTGTCGTTCGCCGCTGCCGCCGCCTCCGCCTCTGCGGCCTCGGCTTTCTTCCTCGCGAGCTCCGCCTTCTCGGCCGCGGCCAATTTAGCCTCCCTCGCCTTCTCCTCTTCCTCGCCAGCCATGGCGACCACACCCTTGAGGTTGCTGTAAAAAGCGGCAAATAGACGGTGGAGGGGAGGAGCAAACAGACGCCGACAAAGAAAAGGTGGGTGGGTGGGGGGGTTGTACTAATTTCATGCATAGCCGTAGTCATAAGACCATTGACTATCACATCCTTACAATGCCTGGACGGAGCACGTCGGGTTTTCACCGACCAGGCGACATCGCGCGCACCAAGCGCGATGCGCCGTGAGGTATTCGGCGAGTCGCATGAAGGGTTAGCTGCATCCCACTAAGAACCACTTGTGAGGCGAACTTCCGCACCGTGTGCGTACTTTCTTGCATATCGGGCGACGGCTTCGAATGAATTTATTTGTTTTCTGGTGTGGCCACTTCCAGAGACAGCGATGGGGATACTATGTAACTGCCTCGGGGGTGCCTTACCATATACACACTAGGCGATACCATCCCCCTTGCACGGAGTTAAGGTTCTCCACTCCGCACAATATGATCCAACTCGACCACCATCTCGGGTATCGCCAAAACACAAAAACGAGAAAAAAAGACGGTACCCTGATGGTTTAGCTCACGTAGTGAGAGGCGTGTTTTACAGCGTCGTTGCCAACCGACACCAACCCCGTACAGGGGGCGGGGGGGGAGGGGGGATAAGGGGGGTTGGTGAATATTCAAATATTTTCGGGATTTGGGGAGACGATATCAGGAGCTGCATGCGACAAGAACTATCAGCGCCACAGCCCAGGGAGATCGGATTCCGGGCTGCAACCAGCGCGCAAAACCCTTCACCGTTTGTGGGGGGGAGCGAGACTGAGGTAGAGTTTGTCTACCGGAATCTGTGTGGTGGGGCTCACATGACGCAACAAAACCCGTCGAAACTGTCTGTTAATGTTGCTGTATGCACAGTCCGGCTCCATAGTGATACTAGTTTTGAACATGGACGGACGCCGTCCCGTTTGGTTCTGAGCAGGCACTACTGCTGTACGAGGTCATCTGGTTGCCACGCCAACATTTGCTCCATTGATGCAAACAAGACCAGCAGTAGGAACATCACTTGGGGTATCAAGCAACAGAGCGCGTTTTGAGTCGATGCATGGTCTCCACTGGCCAAGGCTACGAGAGAGGGAGCACTTATGCTGCCTTCATATCAGCGGCTCAGGGCCACTAAGCGCATGTGGCTGTCCTATTTCCTTTACAAGTCTGACGATTTTGTGTTTTTTGGTTGCGCGATATGCATCGACATGGAACTGTTTGTTACGCTGCGACAACCCAAAACTATTAAAAGTACATGTTTGAGTGAGGTACAACCCCACTCGCGCTATCACCCCTAACGTAGCCTTGGGCCTACTCGTAGAGGTTACGTGTATTTTGAGCTCTCACCTTCCCACGGGGGGGGCACAGCGCCCGCACAGCTCGCTACGGGGCATCGCAGGCCTGCTAGCTCTGCGTCCCATTTCCCAGAGACACATCGCTGGCAGAGGCACGTGAAGAACCAGCTATGTCTGTCACGGCAGCAATCCGAACGCGCCAACAGCACATAAAAACCGCGCCAACACACAGATAAGCTCGGTGAGTTAGGGTCATTTCTAACGAACGCAGTAAATCACGACTCTTCGCAAAAAATCACGATTTGTGATATTTATAAATTGGCGTTATGCTACGTTCTCTGAAACCAAATCACGGGTTTCTGTCACGAATCGTGACGTCATTTTTGATAGAAATATGCAATCCTTTTCATCGCCACAATTCGTGACAAGTAGCACGATTCGCGGAAATGGCACGTTTTTTTGCCATGATTTGTGATTTTGTTTTTGTTCGTTAGGAACAACGTTTAGACTTGACGGTGGATTAGACATGACCGCAAAATACAGTGCAACCGTACACAAAAGCGCAGAAGGGGCGAACTCGTGGAGTGGAAACGACGCTTGCCCGCGAAAGCTGGAGCGCAAGCACCCAGAGCTGGAAAAAAAACAGCAGATATTTCTTCACATCGGTGTCTTGTTGCCTCTTACAGCAGCAGCACGGCTCGCCCCGACGCTATAACTACCGCACGATTAAACACGCATCCCTTTCACACTTTTTTTTATAAAATCATTTCAAAGACGTCATCCGCGAGTCCGACCGGTAGAGTGTAAAAACAGCGCCCCCCCCGAAAACGAAGGATGATATTGCCGAGGGACAGGCACAGGGTATTCAACGGTGCCATAGCGCAGTTTTTAAGCTCGGACCGGGTGTTTACCTCAACTGCTCCAGGCGGAGGTTGGAGGGCTGGTCGATAGGGATGTAGCTGAAGCAAAGCTCTTCGCCCGCGGCCACCGGTTTTGTGCAGCGGAGCTCTAGCTGGCAGGAGGAGGAGTTGGAAAACCACGGCAGGGTTGCTGAGCGCAACAAGCAGACGACGCAAAATATACTGTAGCTCTCGCTAGGAAATCGCGCGGGTGGATGTTTGTAACTGTCGTCAACTGTGTGCGTTGGTGGGAAGCAGAAGCGTCTAACACGATCCAACCGGTACAGTCAGACAACGATTAAGTTTTATGTCTTGTTCTTTTTGGGAGATTCCGGTGGTCGGACGGGACACGGAAATCCGGGCAAGCGAGGCTGGAAAGGAGCCCCTATTTTGTTTAGCGCCGTCGTACATTTGAAACGCGCTTCGCTCGTAACAAGTCGAGAACAACCCACGCACGAAGAGGGGGTTTCGAACACCATGACGCGGGGGTTAGCCAGGTACCGCCAACAGACATCGCCCCCCTAGTACATCTCTAAAGCGAAGCGTCTAAGAACGGCAGCCAAACAAAAAATCACGCAGGGTGGGTGGGTGGGTGGGTTGGTGTGTCGTGGCAAGGACTGCCAGCTCTTGGGGTCAGGCGCATAGGACAGCCGGCACTACCGTATACATTTGAAGTAGTTGGCAATAGCCTTGGAGGTCTCTATGATACGGTACACGACCCGGGGAATCCCAGCGATGCGCTCTGTCTCCGTGCGGCTTTCTTCGTCCCCAGCATTTCGGCATCATGATTGCAGGCGATGCGCGCGCTCGACTCTACTGTGGGGACAAAAAAGAAAATCACAAAGACAACGAGTTGGGGCCCGCTGCCTGCTCGAGATTTGAACTCTGCTGACGTGGATGGCGTCGAAACACAATCGCACCTTAGAGCCCCTCCACCTGGCCTGAAGGTTTGGAGAGCAACTATGATTGAACATGGCCGCCAAGGGAAACAACCCTAGCCCTGTCGCACCACTCCCGTCGCACGTCGTTATCGCGTTCACGTGCACCCGACCAAGCTTCGCAAGCGGCAAGCAGTGCAGAGAACGGGAGCGCGCGGCGGGTGCATTACATCATGGGGGGGGACTCATCATCATGCATGGCCTTAGCCCTTAGGACCATAGACCCTCGAGTCCCTACAATGCTGGGACGGAGCACGTCGGGTTTTCACCGCCCAAGCAGGCATTGCTTGGGAGGGGGGCATTGCCTTGGTTGGGAAATGAAGTGCACACAGGACGGGACACCTACAAAAAAAACGAGCACTAAGAAGTCAGGGTGAGATTTACGGGGAAATAAAAAATTCGGGAGTCATTACACTGAAGTTAATTGTAGAACGCACGCATTCTTAAAAAAGAAATCCGGCCTGAACCACCTTTTCTGCTTCTTGTTAGGTTTCCTGTACTGTACCAGTTGTTGACAACGAAGAGGGCGGTGGGAGGGTGACGAGGTCCCCCCTGCGCGGACCTAATGAAAGAGCTACTGCAAGCATACTACACCAAGTTTAGCGACTTTCTGGGCTCTCAGCGGGCGGCAGCGTTGCTACAAGCATTTCTGGGTCAGCACCGCAACCGCACCGCTCTAATTTTAGCGAGCTTCTGGGTACTCAGCGGTCGGCAGCGTTGCTACAAGCATTTCAAGGTCAGCACCGCAACGGTACCGCTCTAATTTTAGCGAGCTTCTGGGTACTCAGCGGTCGGCTTCCGGGCGAACGTGTAGGAGCGCTGATGTGCAGATGAATAAATGTCGACAAAACATGACGAATACAACATAATAAGCCATACCACACGAAGCGAGCAGCCCGGGCTGCAGGGGTATTATATACCTGGTAGGGAATATAGGGAATGTGTCCGAACTGCAACGTTGGGAGATGTACGATACGATACGCGCGTATCGTATCCAGCATTGGTGATATTTTGTGTTGTTGCACGCGCTTTCTAGAAGCTTGGTACGACCGCGCTCGTCGATTATTTGGTCGCTATGCCTGCGCCCCGAACGGGTTAACCCGGCGAAGCAATCACAACCCGCGAGGGGACAAAAAACTAAACTAACCTCTTGCTTTACCAGCTTGATTATTGGGTCCGCAACTGGCCGTCCGCTGCAGGACATCGCATCCGACAGGACACGCATGCCACCCTCCATTGTTGTGTTCGACCATCCCGCCGCACTCCTCCCTCGGGCCATTCCAGCAGCCAGTTTCACCACCTGCCGCGACAGAGACGTTCACGACACATATTCTGGTTGTTGTATAAGGGTCATTCCTAACAATAAAACAATGTCACGAATCGTAAAAAAAAAGTCACATTTTCGAGAATCATGACATTTGTCACGAACCGTAACAATGAGAAGTCCTGAAAACCCCATGAAAAACTGTGGCTTTTTTTAAAAACGTGACACAACGCCAATTTCCGAATGTCACGAATAATGAGTTTGTCAAGAATCGTGATTTTTTGCGTTCGTTAGGAATGTCCCTAACTCACCGCCAGAATATATAGTCCGTGGTCACAAGACAGGCACATACAATTGCACACCCACGAGAAAAAAGTTGACTGAATTTGTGTCCCCCAACAAAGCCGAAGCGTTACGACTACGCCAGCCGTGTTCGCACTTCGAACAACCGCGATTAACAAATGGTTAGTACGGTCATAACAGATTCGCACTATAACATATGCTTGCCCACAAGGCGGGATGCCTTCAAGCGCTGCAGTCGTAACGACGCGGCTGTCTCTCTCTTTCTTCCTCTTCCCTCCGCCCCTCTCTTCTCCTCCCTCTTTTTCTTCTCTTCCCCTCCCTCTCTCTCCCTCTCCCTTTCCCTCGCGCTCGGTCTCTCTCTGTTTGTCTCTCTCTCTGTGTCTGTCTGTCTGTCTGTCTGTCTGTCTGTCTGTCTGCCTGTCTATCTGTCTGTCTGTCCGTCTGTCTGTCTGCTTGTTTGTCTGTCTGCCTGCCTGGCTGCCTGCCTGTCTGTATGTCCGTCTCTCTTTCTCTCTCCCCCTTTCTTTTCTCTATCCTTTCCTCTCTGTGTATCTGTCTGTCTATCTGTCTGTCTGTCTGTCTGCCTGTCTGTCTGTCTGTCTGTCTGCCTGTCTGTCTGTCTGTCTCTCTGTCTGTCTGTCTGTCTGTCTGTCTCTGTTTGTCTGTCTGTCTGTCTGTCTGTCTTTATCTGTCTCTCCCCCCCCCGCGCTAACTCTCTTAAGCTTCTTTCCCCGACCATCAGCTCGAAACAAGCCCTGCGACCGACGGACTAAGCTTCACCTGGGCGCAGTCTTCCTCCTGATCGTGGCCGCACTCTCGAGCAAATAGCTTCTCGTGGTGCAGCAAACCGTCTACCTCCAACTCCTGCCCAGGTCCAAGGGAACCTGAGCATCTTCTCCAAAGGAGCTTTGCCGTCAAGCGGACGGCAGGCGTGCCGCACGAGTCCGGGGGGGTGCCGACGCCGCCGCTAATACACGAAGCGCACTGGACGCCCGCTACGCTATTGACGAAAAAACGGCGTTGAACCCGAAAAAAGGCAGCGGGGAAAAAAAATCCGCGAGGTTTTAGCGACTGCGAAAAAAGGTAGCCGGAAACAAAACGTGCGAGTTTTAGCGAGAGCGCCCGTTCAGACTTAAATTTAGACGTCGAAGGCGGCCGTTCCCAACGTTTCGGCGCAGCTCGGGCATACACCTTGAACACAGACATCGAATTGCGCTTTCTTTCTAGCGAGACGCAAAAAAGGCAAGCAAGTTACTACGGTAGCGTTGGTGGGTAACCGGGGCCGAGAGGTTGGGCATTTCTTGGTCACCACCCATTATAGACAGAGGCCGCGGCTGTTCCGACGTCGGATTGCGGGAAAGTTTTCAGCAATTTTGTCGCACAGAAAGTGGGGATACATCGGTCGGCCAATTGGCGCTATTAGCGACATGCAGCACCGTTTTATCGCGCCGCCGGTGGATTCCGTTAGCAGCACTTGCATACCCCGATGTTTGAACTCAAAATATATACACAGCTAGCACTATTGCTGTGTGACACTGCTGTGTTACACTGTGAGAAAACTTGCCTTACAGACTCCAGACAGTCGTCGCAAACGTCACGGCCTGGCGCCGCGACGCACACGATCGACTGCTCCGCCAGCACGATCTCCCCTGGGCGGAGATGGCGATTTGCGACGGCGATGCGACCGCTCTCGCCGGCGCCCTGGACCACGCTGTACGGGAAAGCTTCGCCCATCGCCCCGTATGCTGAACAGCAGCAGTGTAGCACCAGAGTCGGTGGGAGCGCTACTAAACTACCGATGCACTCCGTCTAAAACTCTCTTGCAAGAGCCAGTTTGCCAGAGGTAGGATGGTGATATGATAAGGTGGCACCTGGAATGCACAATGGTGCAGTACAAAGATGAGAGGGCGGTTACGAGTTATGAATGAGGTGTTTGGTGCAAAAAATAATCTACATTCAAGAGATAGTATGGTGAATATGTATGATAAAATGGTACCTGGAATGCACAATGGTGCAATACAATTAGAAGAGGGCGGTTATGGATGAGGTACGCATGTATGCGGGAACATAGCTTGGAACCATTAATTGCCGCAGTCCAAGGCGGCAGCGCTGACGTGATGAGCAAGGATATCGCAGAGTTCTGCCATTTGAGAGCTCTCTAGTCGTTCGTACTAGTGTGTGGTGCATCAATATCATATCCAGTCATAGAAGAGATGCTACTACTGCTTTACGGAGGGATACTCGATTTCTACCGAAACGGTATCTACGCTACATTGTAGGAGGGCAAAAATAATAATAATATAATATCTAAGAGGTTTATAGTTTCCGTGCACAGCTTGATTAAGACCGACGTCTTCGTATCACACTGCTGTTGACCCTGGTGCTAACTAGTATTAAGGGGAGTCGCCGACCTATATCCTTCATCAAGACATACACAACCCGTAACCCGCGCGATCAGAGTATCACACACAGCTTGCAAAGATGAGTTTCAACGAAATCCTAGATCTCACAGCTGTTGTGTACCAGGTATTTTTTAATTTTGTATAAAAATATCCATAGCACCTGGTTCAATTTTGTACGTATGGTACATGTGTGCAGATACATACTACTAGGGAACAGGGCCGGCCCCCCCGTCCCAATGGCGGAGGGGCCATACACTTTGGAAATAAGAGATCAACGGGTTATCATGCAGTACATGCCATACGACGTGCAAGGTTCCCCTTCGGGACTGGGTTGACTTGATATCCCGGGGGCGTCGTAAGTCGAAAAGGGTGAACACAGGGGTTCCAACGATATGTACCAGGTATCATATGAACTACTGCTTTTGCTCTTGCTGTATGCTTCGTATACTTGGTATGAGTCCGACGATGTGTTTGATTGTTACATTGGACGTGAAAATGTTGTCGTGGTTCGATCTCCTGCTGTGCACCAACCACACGCACACACCGTGACTACAGGCACAAAGGCAAGAGCTTGAAGCACAGCTGCCGTTGTACCGCTGCTGCTGTACTGCTGGTGCATACGGTACTGATTACGTCGCTTCGAGGCTGAGCGGCTGCTTTTGAAAAAATCTACCGCTCTTTTTAGATGTTTTGTGTGTGTGCCTCTAATATGATAGCACACACTCCACACATACACGCAGAAGCGCACACACGTACCCATACACACAGAAGTACCGTCCGTGGCTGTCACAAAGGAGAGAGCTCACAGCGCGGCGACTGTTGTACCGTGAATGCCTCAAGCAGAGGCTGGAGGGCCATTACTGATGCAGCAGGAGAGCAGCAGAGCGAGAAAAAACATAAAAATATTGGTTTCTATGGGTCTTTGCTGCTGCTGTATGCTTCATATACCTGGTATGAGGTCCGACGATGTGTGTTGGGGCATCAACACCCAACAGCAGGAAGCAACAGCAGCAGGCAGCAGGCAGCAGACAGCAGATGACAGCAAAGCCAGCAGCAGCCAGTAGCAACTAGCAGAAGCAGAAGCAGCAGCTCGATTCTAGCAGCAATGATGATGACCTATATACAGGTCATCATCATTGGTTCTAGGCTCGGTTTGGGTGGCAAGGGTTTCCATCGAAAACAACCGTGCGTTTTGGTTCTGTTTACGTACGTCCAAGATTCGCCACCGCTGCACAGGAATCAATGATCGACCGTCCCCGCCATGGTCTTTCGTTCGTCCGCACAAGGGCCATGGCGGGTGACGACGACGATTCCAAGCGTATGCCGTTGTCCCTGTTGCTTGCGATGCCTTAGATCGGTGTCCAGTCAGGTGCGAAAAACACACACTAAATCCAAGGTAAACCCATCCATCAAAAAGGATCTCACTTTTTTTTTTGTTTTTCAGCTCTGATAGTATTAATTGATGCTGCTGAACCTCGGTCTGTGACTGAGTACTGTACTGACAGCTGATGGTGGATGCGAAAGTTCTGTTGCCCAATCGTCCAATCGCCCCCATGATTATGTGTAAACACGATCAATCAAACACACACGCCAGCATTTAACCCTTTGGGGGCCCATAAAAAAGACGACCTAATAAGAAATGAGAAGGGCGATCTCATCAAGCGACGATAACAGGAAGAGCGTGCAGCAGTACGAGTGAGTGCCGCCATGCTGCGCGCGTGTCTTGCAGCTCCTTACGTCGCACTTCGGACACGTCCCCTCCCTCAGCAGCCCCGGCTGCTTTGCGTGGCTGATGCTGCAAGCGTCAACTTTTGTCGACACACATACATACATGCCCTCTGAAATCCCAACGGGATTGATCTACACATACGTTATTAGGCCTCAATTTCGCAGGCCGAGTGCCATGTCATATTGCGTCGGTCGCCGCTTTTGTTCTACTACGTAGTCTAATACAGCACCCGCCGTGGGCCAAGCTCAAATTATCGTGTGAGGCACGGTGTTTCCTACACTAATTTCAGCATATAAAAATCGCTTTCTGTTGTTTCGTGCAAAAACCGAGCCAAAATGAATTAACCCCCCATTTCTTGGGCTCCCCCTAACTGCAGGACCGGTCGGCAATAAAATTCCAGCTGGTCGTTTCGGGTCAAATTCAATCCTGCACGTCGGCCCAGACTAACCCGACCCCAGACCTAACCCTACCCCTAACCTCAACCGTCTGGGGGGCTCAAGGTCGGCAGGGGCAGTCGCGCTGCTCCCCGTGTGTTCTGGTGGCGTTTCTCCAAAAAAAGCAAAAAACAGGCGGCCGAAAGGTCAGCCGTGACCAATCAGATCAACGACCGGCACGAAGTTTTTTGCCGACCATGCCTGCATCTTGGTCGAGTCAATTTGGATCAAGTTCTTGTTTCTTGAGTGCCGTCTCGTACGGTACTGCATCTATCTGCTGTGAACTTTTAATCAGAAAACACATGAGGTTTCGTAAAATGAAGGTCTACGGACTCCTACCATTTCACAACACCGGGCCCGGGGTTTGCATGCCCCATTTTTTAATGAATTACCCCCACGGCAAAGGCTAACCACGACGGCCGAGAGTTTGGCGTTCTAAAATACCAGGTACCTCAATAAATAGTACAGCAAAATACCTCGATCTCTACGCAGACTCTACAACTGCAGTACTGCTGCTGCTATTAAAACTCTGCTGCTGTTGTAGGTATGACATGTACCAGGTGCCTGTAACCTACCAGGTACTTGGTACCTGGTATAAACGAAGACGTGGCAATCAAACTCACGTTTTGGAGACGAATTGCTTGAAATTAGAGTAGGATGACTTTTGCAGTGTCTGCAACACAGTAGTACGTAGTTCACCTGTGCGTGCGGCACCAGATCAATCTGGTTTTTCCAGTTTTTTGCTGTCAAGCCTACCAAGTACTCTCACTGCAGCATCTCAAGTCAGTTTCTCCACCTCCCATATCCCAGAGAAAGCTCACACTGGATCCAAAGCCGCGAGTACAATAGCAGACAACAGATCAAACGTAGAGAATCAGATTTTCTGGAAACGCCTCGAGTTGGTTTGGAAACCCCTCTTTTAGGACCCCTCCAGCCAGCTCCCTCCAGCTCCCAACAGACCCCAGGCCGGCTGTCGAAGGAATTGAAGAATGCCCCAGTAATCTACCAGGGTATAGCCTGTGACACATCAAATGTTTACAAGCGCGTATGCTAGTGTAGTTGGGTTTTTCCAAGCGGTGTGATCGTGCCATTCACATACGTATATACCTGGTAGAAAGTGTTCCTGCTCTTCTTCAATTATTGGGTCGCCCATGGGGCGCGGCTCATTATGCATGCTCCTCCTATGATTCGAGATCGTAGAGATCATTGTGCACCCGTCGCGAATATTCAGAAATATGCCACATCGACCACACAGCAGCAGCGAAAGTGCTCGTCTCGGGATGACGAGGAATACATACATACATGGCGTCGTCTACATACGTGCGGTGTTCTTTCAGTACCAGGCAATAAAGCTCACATCGATCGTATCTTTGTCTTGGTGGTGATCTTACTGTCTGTATGCTGCATCATGCATGCGCTGCATACACTTCCTACACCTCAGCTTCTGCTGGGTGGATGCATGCACGCGTGTTTTCTTTCTCCGCTACAATATCCAGCACACCCAATAATGTCCGTGCTTGATTCTTCTTCATCCTGTACCACAGGTGAACTGGTATGATGACAGAGATTCAAACTCTTGTGTCCATGTTATGCTTTGGTCATAGACTACCGTACGAACCAGAAAAAATATCCACCTTCTGACACTATTTCCTCCATCGACGTTAACGTTTCCATTGCGCATGATGTCCTTGTTTGTGGGAAATTACGCCAGTCAGTACAAGTAGTAGTACCGAATCTACGCACCTGGCACGTGATGTGCGTGTGGGGATACGATGCTCTGGAGAGAATATGTGAACAACGTGTTGTTTGTTTCCTTGTTATACCTACCCTGTACTACCTACCGGTACAACAAGGTATCGCTCGGAGTTATCACCCAAAACATCAACAGACTACATGGAGATATAGCCCAGAAACTCGACTTGGGAGACAGACAATCGATAATCTGTGAACGCTTCTTTTTGGGACCCGGGTAAGGCGACAAAACATCGCAAGTTTGGTGATATCAAACTTTTCTACGGTGGTATCAGTCCGTGCCGCATGCTACGATAGATAGAGGATGCACCTGCCTACTCCCCTTAAAGATTCACCTATCAAGGTGTCTCTACGTAGGCCTCACCTACTTTTTCTGAGGCTCCTTACTTGAGCTCTATAATACCTCGAACCTAAAGAAACACTCACCACTAAGAGAAAGACAAACAAGCTTAACCCAATGAATGATTCCATGACACAGGTATTATTGTAAATGAAATGAAAGGAAATCAAAAAGGTATACCAGGTAGAGTGGTTTCGCAGTCGAGGAGCCCCGTCCGTCGGCAATATTTTGTCGAAAAAGTGCTACGAGTGCCTCTTGTCATCGCACGCGTCCAGTAGTGTGTACGCGCAGCCGTACGGGTGGCATTATGCTGCCTGCGCGAGTCATACATCTCCTTGCAGTGTAGTTCGGACACCCTTCCTACCGCAGCAGCAGCAACAACCCGGGCTTCATGTGACCCATCCCGCAATAGTCGTCATTTCTTGTTGCTGACATTTTTTCCCTCTGAAGTCCCAAAGCGACAGTCAGTGCTTGCTAATTATTGATGCTGCTGTGAACGGGCGGGAGTGCTTGCTAATTGATGCTGCTGTGAAAGGGCGGGAGTACTCGACAACACATAAACGACAAGACATCAAATACTAGGTCATTGTTGGCGTCTCGGAGCCTGGTTGTTCTCGGCAAGCATCTTTTCATTATTTTGCCTCACGTTCAACGTTTAACCCATGATGGCGATGCCTCGCCTATGAACATCCCACTACGTGACCGAACGGGAAAATCGCCACTGAAACTTCCGTGTAAAAAACACCAGCAGCGTATACCACCAAAACCACCACTGACTCATTCCAAACAGTGCCATTCAAGCAGCATTTAACCACTCAATACTAACTGCATCCATCCACTTGGTTCGATTCGCCAATATGCATCGAACACATCATAATATTATTAGTGTTGGAGAAGCGTATCCAACTTTTCCACAAATCGAAATATCGAACATTCGATAAATCGTATCTGACGAGTTTCGTCCTCCATCTCCTGGCATCCCCGTACTTTTTATGCTGATACTGACTGAACCAATAGTTTCAACTATCCAAGATCGATTAGACTGTCACATCTCCACATCGTATCGATCAAACTCGATTCCCGTTCGATATCCATCACTACACCCATCCATCCAATTCGTGCGATGCGCCAACTCTTAATAGTATCGAATACACCACTTCTTTCTATACAATGAACGGAAACGACCAAATTGGGCCGGAACACAAAAAATAATACACAGCAGTCGTGGTCGCTCATTAGTGCGGTGCCTTGCCAGATGGCAATACCTGCAACAAACTGCCCCCCCCCCCGCACTACCCCGAAGTAGTTCATCACTCTTTATGACGAGGTCGTGACAAGCGATTTTCACCGCACCAAATTGCCCCCCCCGTACAAAAGAGTACAGCACTAACGCAGAACCACGAATGTACCGCTGTACGCAGGACAACAACGTGACAAGTGATTTTCGCCGCACTAA
>JAYJMJ010000282.1:0-19078 GCA_036873875.1 Laminaria ephemera
GTGCACGCGATGTCTGCCTGGTCGGTGAAAACCCGACGTGCTCCGTCCCGGCATTGTACGGATGCGAGGGTCAATGGTCATAGTCATATGACTACGGCTATGCATGAAATGAGTACACCCCCCCCCCGCCGCCCTCGTTTCTTCCCCCCTTTTTTTATGGGGCCTGTACGTGTGACCTCTGTGTGCGTGCTGTGTGTGCGGGGTGATTTCACCCACCTGGGAGATATGATTGGGGATGTGGTGTGATTGCCCCGAAATGAGGGGGGTTTATAGGGTCTGCTCTATAAATGCAAGGGGAGGGGGGGGGGAAGACCGGCAGGGTACGCCCGCGGGTGCTTTTTTTGTTAGCAGAAAGGGAGGGGATATGCTACAGTGAGCGTGTCTAGGGGGCTTCACTGCCTGCCTTAGTTGTTTTGTTTTCCCTTTTTTGTTACACTTGTTAGCTTTTTAGGGGTTCGCTTGAGTTCTCGAAACGTAGCGGTCCCAACGGACGAAGGAAATCCCGCCGGCGTGGCTGTGTGTCTTTTTGTTGTGTTGTGCCAATTGTTTTTTTCGGAGCTGTTTTGTTTTTGGCAAGGAGGGTCTTGGAAGAATCTCTCTTGTTTTTTCGTTAGCCATGCTTTTGAGGCAAGGGTCTTGAGCACCTGCGTGGAATGTTCCCGTTTATTTTTTTGCTGCTTTTTCCGAAGTCGGCGTGTAGGGGAAAGAGCGAATTTCTGAGGTCGGGAGAGATGCGAAGGCCTGGTCGGACCTCCGACGCACTCTACGGTAGAGATGCACCGTTTTTTTTTTCTGAGGCTCCACACGTGAGCTCTTTATACCTCTTTCCAAAAAACCGATTTTTGGGGAAAACATGATAGCGCTACCCGACGAACAACAATCCCATGGCCTAGGTATACAACGAGAAAAATTGCGAAAATATGCTGAAATTCCGACGATTTTGGGTTAAGGAGCCCCGTCATTCAGAAACAAAAAAACGCCAAAAAAAGTGCTACGTACCTCTATCGTAGCGCGCCTCCTCTCCAATAGGGTTTTGGGGTTGGCCGGCTTGCGGGGGGTATCACCGTACGTAGACAAGCACTTCGCCCTTTCTTTGATGGCTACCATCTTTCCGCGCGTAGAGTATCGAGTGGACGACACGGACGAGGTCTTTGCGGTGGCCTGACTATTTTTTAAAAGAATCTATTGCGATGTTTCTGTGATACGCGCTCTTTTACGATACGGCGTCGTTGCTTTGTGCTATTAGTTTCATAAGATCTACATTTTTCTTCTGCAACCACACATTATTTTTTCGTGTGTTGAGCCTACTTGCCTGCATATATAAGTATGCGTACACGCCCCTCGATGTTGACTAACAACCCTGTAAGCACTCGAACGAACGCTTTTGGGCCCATGAAATGGGCCCAGATTTTGTGTGGTATTGCTTGGTTTTAGAGGCATGCTCTTTGAGTGGATCTTGAATGCCCCGTTTACCACGCCAAAGCTTTGAGAAGTGATGTACTGCCTGCTGTGGTGGGCCCGAAGAATCCGGGCCCTCTTGACATGGTCATACTGTAGTTGATTATTGTTTTGCGGTTCCCGAGTGGGTGCTAAGAGGGTTAATAAGCCAGATGAGGCTAGGTAATAGATGGCGGGGGCGGGCGGGAGACGGGGGGGAACTAGAACAGGTTTGCCTAATTCGCTTTTTTTTTTCCTGGATGCATGCCATCACTTTGTCACCCCGTAGCGTTATAATATTACGAGCAGAGTTATTAAATAGTAGTAGAGCGATACCGCTCTTGTGCACCGCATCGCAGCGCGGAAGAAACGCAAGAAGCAAAGACTGGTGGTTGTTAAGACACCGTCCTCTCGTAGGTAGACCTCCGCGTACAGGAGAGCAGAGGAACAGTCTGCTCACTGCATGCTTCCTATTAATAGTTTTTTTTAACTTTGGGGGAAAGATAGGGAGACCTCAACATACAAGCAAGTAGTGCCGAATTTTTTCGTGTTTTGCTTATTTTGGGGCTTGTAACTATCGCGGGGCGCCAGGAAAGCGTGGGCAAGGTAAGGGCGGGGTTAGTACGCGACTATACAGTCACCGTTTTTGTGGTCTTACGTAAAAGTAGCGCCTATCTGTTGTGTTTTGTTGCCGCGCGGGGCAGGCAAGAGTGATGCCGATGCCGATGTCGGTCTGCGTTTTGGTTGCCGCGCAGAGCAGACAGAGAAGGGTGCCGATGTCGGTATGTGTGTGTTTTTGCGGTCTAAGCGCCGCTAGTCACTGGTTTCGTGGGCGTACGTAAAAGTAGCGGCTGCCCGATGTGTGTGTGTGTTTTGTTTCCGCGCGCGGCAGGTCAAGAGGGGTGCCGATGCCGGTCTGTGTTTATTTACCGTCCGCGGCAGACGGAGAAGGGTCCCGCTGCCGGTGCCGTCGCCCAGCCCCCCAGGGTCGCGCTTCGTTCCGCCTGTAAGTTTTTGGAATGTATGAGGCCTCCTGCCGCGGCCAACGATGTCTATGGGAGAGCGGCGAGGCGACAGCCACAGGCCCGCGTCCCCTCGAAAGTGCTACAATGAAAGCATTACGTTCAGTAATAAACGAAACTATAAAGTCGTTTGGGCTGGTCGGTGTTTCTTGCCCGGTTACTTACGCGGTGGCTACTCGTGTTTTCTTTAGTTTTCAAAAGCATTTTTTTATGTTAGCGTACCTGGTATCGTTCATAGGAACGTCTGCGTTCCTCCTTTTCAACTTGCGACACCCCGGGGGATTTCAAGCCAACCACATCCCGAAGGGGAACCTTGTATAATGACATTAATTTGGAGTTTGCTTTTTCTGGAACGGCGCACTGGTGGATGCTGATGGTGGACGTCTGGAATGTCTGATTACAGAGCAACAGACAAATACCTCTAGCGTAAATCACGGATGTGAGGCTATTATCTTTTACGTGTTCGCTGTACCCACACCTCTACCGTTTTCAGCTCTTGGACTACTACTGCAAGGCAGCAGGTGTCTGTTGGTCTATTCGCGTACACTCGTCTCAATAGCCTACTAGTCCTCTCATATCCATGGTCTAGTCCTATTTGCGCGTACTCATCGTCAAACTCTAGTATTAGCGTGTTTGCGATGTACCAGCTTTAGTGGGGTCGGAATTGGGTAGGAAATATATAGTGATAGTATTGAAACCGTCGAAATCACAATCCAAGGCCAACCCAACCCACGAAAAACCAGCGAAAAGTTAGGTTAGTTTTTTTTTTCCACTATTTTTTTCGTGGGTTGGTTGGCCTTGGGCTATGAAATTCGTCGGTTTCAATACTATTTTTGTACTTTTTCCAACCCAAATAGAGTTTGGAAATCGCAAATACCCTATTAAAAGTAGTTGTCTGTGGGCCACAAGCACGACACACTCTGATCCGGAACGTCGCGCTCAAACGCCCGCGCCGTCAATACAACCCTGGGAGACACCTGTGAGAGCACTATCTCCAACCTCATCACGCACACGCCCACCTAGTACGTGCGACTACCTAGGCCGTCCTATCTCCTCGGGCATGTCGGTGCCTCTCTGCCCTATTGGTCGAAGCTAGGGCCAGATGAAGCAGGGGTGGGAAATAGAGCATCAAGTGCCCTACAAGGGGAAGGAACGCTTGTTTCCCGCATTGATACAGGCAAGCATATTTTCCCCCGGTTTAGGTATGTTATTCCCCCGCCTTCCCGTAATGCCACGCCTTCACCGGAAATCCCACATGGTTCCAGCCACACCGTCAAAACCCTTTCCCCAACTGGTTGGCCAAAACGAAGGTCAAGCCACCCGACACTCTCGACGGTAGTCCGAAGCTATTCTACTGTACCTCAACACAGACTGAGGACACGCGCCACAACAGAGGTGCACTGTCTTTTTTCTGAGACTCCTCACTCACTGTTGAGGAGCTCTGAACCTCACCCAAAAAATGATTTTGAGTAAAAACTGAAATAGCAACCCGATGAACAACACCCATGGTTTTAGGTATACAACAAGAATCAAATTGAAAATAAAAAAACGACATTCCGACGATTTTGGGTTAAGGAGCGCCGTCATTCAGAAACCAAAAATCCAAAAACTGCTACCTCTATCGTAACACGCGTCTGAGAGGACAAAACCCGGCCGCAGTAAGTTCCTTGTTTTCTCGTGCAGGGAAAAGCCCTCCCAGAGCGCCAAACGTGCCGCACTGTTCACTGACGCATGCTACGATGGAGGTTGCGCTTTTTTTGGCAAGAATATGTTCTGAATGACGGGGGGCTCACTTAACCCAACAAAATCGTCGGAATGTCAATTATTTTTTTTTTTTGCAAAACGAATATTTGTTTGTATACCTAGGCCATGGGACTGTGCATCGGTTAGCACTTTTAATTTTCCCCAAATCAGTTTTTGGGAGAGGTATAGAGCTCCTCAAGTGAGGAGCCTCAGAATAATTGGGTATGTGCACCTCTACCGTAGCATGTGTCGAACGAAACGCCCCTTTTAATGGAAACCTTGGACGCGTGCTACGATAGAGGTAACAGTTTTTTTTTGTTTTTTTTTGTTTCTGAATGACGGGGCTCCTTAACCCAGAATCGTCGGAATGTCGTTCTTGTTTTTCAATCTGAATTTTTTGGATGCCTAGGCCATAGGTTTGTTCATCGGGTTGCACTTTCATTCTTCTCAATCAAGATCATTTTTTGGGTGAGGTTTGGAGCTCCTCAAGTGAGGAGCCCGAGAAACAAAATGGTGCACCTCTCTCCTAGCATGTGTCCTTGCTGGATGCTCGCCACGCGTATTGTGGCAGTCAGAGGACATCCTAGGCACACCCCAAGTTTCCTAGGTGGACGGATGTGGATCTTGCGATGGGCATAACGGAGGCTGGTTTAGCTGTAAAACGTCGCACACAGCACTCTGTCTCTGACTGACCTTCCTCCAACAACTACCATGCCATTTACCTACAGTGGAACGAATACACATCTGTCGGAAAACAGACATTTCATGCGCCCTCGGATGAAACATGAAATTATCTTGGTTGCGAGCGAACGCATTTCGAAGACGACACATGCATGTCGATCTTCGAGATCTGTATGCGTGACTTATAATACCTGGTACCTGATACCTGATCCCTGGTATGTGGTCCGGGGAACATAAAATCAGGCACTGTTTTAGAGCAACAGCTATAGCGAATGAACCTGAGCACAGCTTCAAAGATTAACTCAAATCTGCGGACCAGCCATATCAGTATCATCGCCGTTCGTATGCATCCAAATAACGTACCAAAACCTACTGTGGTACTTCTATGATATTCTTAGTATGATATTCTGTATCAAGCACAGTGTACTATTCATACTAGGAGTATAGAGCTAATGTTATTCAACTCCCAAGGATACAGGTACAGGTGTCGACGTCTTTGATCAGACAACGAATCACGAGCATTGGTTGGTTGAATCGACAACAATACCGCGGTGCCTACCATGGGCACCCCGCAAAGCCCGAGGAACCCAACGCCACGAAACCTGCCAGTATTGAACCCATCCGTGGCCATTTCCCGGCCAACACCCTGTCCTTCGTGGAGCCGCAGCACGGCAACACGATCGGGGTCGGGACAGCTACAACCATAAATATCGCCCCTCCCGAGGCCTGCCGTCACGAGGACGTGTGCGCCACGCGAATGGCAAACGACCACACGACGCTCGATGGACCCTATACTACGGAACATGACACGACTGAAGCCGCCCGTGGCCATTAATTTCGCGGCCAACGTACCGTCCTTGATGGGGAAGCGCGGTCGGTCGTGGTTGGGGCCACTCCCGCCATAGCGCCCCTTCCGAGCCCGCCATCTGCACGGTCGGTCGGCCATGGTAGGGGAAGCTACTGTCATAACGCCCTCCCGAGTCCTTCAGTCAGCGCGGTCGGTCGTGGTGGGGGCAACTTCCACCATAACGCTCCCCTCGATGCTTGCCGTCAAGGAACATGACACGACTAAGCCATTTCGTGGCCATTTCGCGGCTAAACGTTCTATCCTTGGTGGCGCAGCATGGTCGTCATGATGGGGGTAATTGCCGCCATAGCGTTCCTGTCGATGTCTGCCGTCAGCACGGCCGGTTGTGGCGGAGGCAGCTGCCACCATAGATAGTGTTCCTCTCGATGCCTGCCGCCCGGACGGTTTGGTTGTGGTGGGGGCAACTGCCTCCATAGCGCCCCTTGCGAGGCCTGCCATCAGCGAGGTCATCGTGGTGGTGGCAACTACTGCCTTGGACAGCACTCGTTTCGATGCTTGCCGTCGGTACAGTCGATCGTAGCGGGGGCAACTACACCGCCACACCGCCCTTTGCGAGGCCTGCCGTCAGCACGGTCGGTCGGTCGTGGCGGGGAAACTACCGCCATAACGTTCTTCTCGATGCCTCTGCCGCCCGGACACAATGTCGATTGTGGTGGGGGAAATTACGGCCATGACGAGGACTGCGACAGAGATAGCACTTGTTGTCTGAAACGTTTTCTGAGCGACGGGGCCCCTCAACCCAATAAATTGTCGGCACTTCATCATTTTTTGTTTTTGCATTTATTTCCGTTGTATACCTAGGCCATGGGATTGTTCATAATCGGGTAGCACGTTTTTTGTTTTCCCCAAGATCAGTGTGTGGGAGAGGTATAGAGCTTCTCAAGTGAGGAGCGTCAGAAAAAAAATTGGCGCACCTCTGTCGTAGCATGAGTTCCATAGCACTCCCCTCGATGCCTGCCGCCAGCAGGATCGATCGTCGTGGGCAACTGCAACTATGGCGTACCTTTCGAGGCTTGCCATCAGCGTGGTCGTCGTGGTCGGGGCAACTGTCGCCATGGCGCCCCTCCCGAGGTCCGTCAGCACGGTCACAGCGGTGGGGGCAAGTACCGCCAAAGCGCTCCTTCCGAGACCCGCCGTCAACAAGGTCATCGTGTTGATGGCAACTACCACCATGCATAGCACTCGTTCCGATGCATGCCCACGCGTGCTACGATAGAGGTAGCATTTTTCGGCTTTTTTTGTTTCTGAATGGCGGGGCTCCTTAACCCAAAATCGTCGGAATGTCCTTGTTTTTCAATCTGATTTTTTTTGTTTACCTAGTTCATGGGTTTGTTCATCGCGTTGAACTTTCAGTTTATACTCAAAAATCAGGTTTTGGGTGAAGTTCAGAGCTCCTCAAGTGAGGAGCCTCAGAAAAAACCTGGTGCACCTCTATCGTAGCGTGTGTCTCGTGATGATTGTGTCCAGTGCTCCCACCGATTCCTCCGATCTTTAGACCCCGTCCGCTTCATACTCGCCCTGGCCGCTCGCCCATTTTGATGAAGTTTGCGCTGTTAGCCCAAGCGTTTCGACCGACGATCATCCTCTATGGACTGGTTTGCTCTCCCCGACAGACCGCGCGGTAGCCCTTCGGGAAAACCAAGTGCACTGCCTTAACTACCACGAAACGTCGCACTCCTTTAAGATATGTAGTATGCACCCGTTTATTTACGCTGGTGGCTGCGTGAACCCCGAGCTCGAACATCTCTGGGACACCGGCGATGCATACCGTCGCTGGCAGGAGCGCATGCTTTGTTTCCGCCCCGGGCACAACACTGGAGGCTTAGGTGATGGCTCTTGCAACGGCCGTCGCCACCGCCCGGGCCGGCAGCAGGGGCAACACGCGAACAGACACGATTCCGGCCACCGCTCGCAATGCGCGCGCTCCAATATCCCACAGCAGGGACCAAACGGCGGCTACGGACAGCCTACACACACCACCCCTCAGAGCCCTGCCATAATTGTTCACCAGTCTGTCCCCTTTTTTCCGGCTTCCTCGGGTAGCGCCCATCCCATGCGCCTCCGCCCGAATAACACTAACAACAACCCCAACGCGCGCCAGTCTGGCACTTTACATGCTGGTAACTGACGCCTCGATGGTGGTATGGCGCCCCTCCCGCACCCTCCGCCAGAATTGCCAGGGGGTTACCTTTCACTTCACTGCGTTGACGGCTACTCTCTCCCCCCCCCGAATGTTGCCCATCGGTGCCGGCAGCCTTCCTCGGCTTTCGGATGCAGCCCCTCTTGTTATCGCGGCGAGATGCGGTGCTCATCCGCTCCTCCACACCCCCGAAAAATGGCGCGTCGCTCGTATTTCGCCTTTTACCTAGCACCAGAAACACACATCGGCCGCCGCTCGGGCATAGCCTCTGCGGCGGCCTCGCCTCGCGTCTCGCCCACGCATGTTTCCACGTCCGTTGGTATTCATTTTAACGGCGCCACTGCTGCGACGGGAACCCTCGCTCCGCGCTATATTCTCCTTGACCAAGGCTACCGTAGAGGACGATATTTTAAGGACTTAAATTCAGCGCCTCAGGGCCACTCGCGCAAAATAGCTACCCTATCCGTTTGACGTATTCAGCTTGTACCTGGTCCTACGGAAGGGTAGGAGCATCTTTCGGGGGAAGTTTTTTTCAGCCGTCCGGAGCCACTCGGAAGAGTGACTACCCTACTTGTACCAGGTATGCGATTTTCCAGCTTTTGTGCTTTTTGATTTCGCGATATGCACTACTACCGTGGGATTCTTGTCGCTTGCGCTGCGCCAACAAAACAAAAAACTCCTACCCGGAGGGAAAAAATGAGTGACTCGCCCGAGTGGCCTGAACGCGGTAGTGAAAATGGGGGTAGGCCCCTTACCGTAGAACCAGTCTTGTGTGCCTTTTAGTTTCACGAAATGCACCGCCGTGGACATGTTTATCAATCTGCGCCTACATAACTTGTTTACCACTTTTGAGTGAGGTACCAAGACAAGACGCGTGCTACAACAGAGGTATCGCTTTTCGGCGTTTTTGTTTCTGAACGACGGGGGCTCCTTAACCCAAAAATCGTCGGAATGTCATTCTTGTTTTGCAATATGATATTTTTTTGTATACCTAGGCCATGGGTTTGTTCATCGGATTGCACTTTCTTTCATTCTCCTCAAAATCTGTTTTTTTGGGTGAGATTTAGAGCTCCTCAAGTGAGGAGCCTCAGAAAAGAACTGGTGCACGTCTACTGTAACATGTGTCCCAGAGGGGGGGGTAAATGTGTTAAAACAGTGATCGACGAACGCTGACCACATACCCCAATGGAAAATTATTTTTGCCGGCGTAAACAACCAGGAATGTTGCTCTTTCGGGACCAGACTATGCTGGGGGCGGGGGCGGGCGGGAAAGAACGGTAAAGAAGGGCGAATAATCTGCATTTGATCGACGAGTTAACCCTAAAGCTGAAAGTGCAACCCGACGACCAAACCCATGGCCTAACTCAAAATATGTTTTTGGGTGAGGTATGAAGCTCGTCAAGTGAGGCACCTCAGAAAAAAAAACGATGCACCTTTGCCATATAGCATGTGTCTAGAACTTTTATTTTTCCACAAATCAGTTTTTGGGAGAGGTATAGAACTCCTCAAGGAGCCTCAGAAAAAACAATGGTGAACCTCTACCGAACGAAGCGTGCGTCCTACGCTCGTGTCGTAACACTCCATGCATTGGAGTCCAACGACGCTTGCTACGATAGAAGATGTAGCACTTTGTGGCTAATTGTTTCCTGAATGACGAGGTTTCTTACCCCAAAATCGTCGGAATGTCATTCTTGTTTTGCAACGCCATGCGTTGTATATACCCAGGTCATGGCATTGTCCATCGGCTTGCGCTTTCGTTTTTCTCCAAATCGGTTTTTTGGGGTGAGATATAGAACTCCTCAAGTGAGGAGCCTCAGAAACAAATTGGTGCACCTCTACCGCAGGATGCGTCCAACATACCAGGTAGAAAGCATCATCCCTTAAGCCAGCGGCCCCTGTTGTTTCGTGTGCCTGATGTTGTAATACTCATCATTTTTATATTCAGGGATGTCTACAACCCGGTACCAGTTTTTACCGGCACCGAACTCGCCGGGTAGGCTACTCGGAAAACGGCGGGTACTTTTGGTCTCCCCTCCCTATCCCCACAGTAAAAACACCTCCAGACACGTGCTGCGATGATAGCGGAAGCACTTCTTGCCTGAAACGTTTTCTGAATGACGGGGTTCCTTAACCCAAAATCGTCGGAATTTCATTCATTTTTTTTGCAATATTTTTTCGTAAGATACCTATAGGCCATGGGATGGTTCATCGGGTAGAACTTTTATTTTTCCCCCAAATCGGTTTCTGGGAGAGGTATAGAGCTCCTCAAATAAGGAGCCTCAGAAAAAAAAGGGTGCACCTCTACCGTACCATGCGTCTTTTGAGAAAAAATGGAAACCTTGTATTTTTCCAGCAGCAGAGCAGCAGAGAACGTACATCCGACACCAAACTGTTCGCGACCGTAACCGGTAAGTACCGGGAAAAGCTGATTTCGGGTTAACACCGGTAGGTACCGACCCCCGCGCCAGGTTACAGACGCGTGCTACGAGCACGATAGAGGTAGGACTTTTTCGTTTCTGAATGACGAGGCTCCTTAACCCAAAATCGCCGGAATTTCATCCTTTGTTTTGCAATATGTTTCGTTTTATACCTAGCTAGGCCATGGGATTGTTCATTATTGGGTGGCACTTTTATTTTTTCCCAAATCAGGTTTTGGGGGTGTTATAAACTCCTCAAGTGAGGAGCCTCAGAAAAAAATTGGTGCACCTCCACCGCAGCATGTCCCTGTTTTTTTCCGTCAATTTTTCCGTCTGAAGTCCGACAAGGGTGAATGGAGCACCGCCGTAGCGAAGCGGTGGGGTAGAGATCCCTCCACGAGCAAACCGCTCGAAACATCACAAAAGCCTGCTTGCTGTACAAAAACCATCACACCTCGACCCATAACTTTTACCGAAAGGTCACAGTCAGAACGCTGGGGGACGACGATACCCTGCCAACGCATGCACCCATCCATCAATCCACGTGAAACACGCAAAATATAAAGCAAAACGGGGAAGAAAGTAGGAGGGAAGGGAAGAAGGAAGGGCAGGCCGTCCTCAGCTAAAAACAAAAAAAAAATAAAAACGTTCGTCATCATGCAGAATTGATCAGCGACGGCTGACAGTGTCTCGCCGTTTCGTAATACGAACACTTCTGCCACTGCCTACCACGCATGCAATCACTATCCTAAGGAGGGTCTATCTCACCGGGCGGTTGCTAAAACCCTTCCCGGGTATCACCATCTACGAGACACGACTCGTACGCAAAAACGTACTGTCACTCATAACCGGAGGAAAAAATAAAAAGGACGTATACTTCGTATATTCGTACGAGAAAAGGCACTCTCATTTACCGGTGGGAAAAAAAACAAACAGGGCGTACGTAGATCACCAGCAAACTTATGTCCCACCCCACGCAACCAGGCATACTCGAGGGCAAAGTGCACGAGGCGAGCGAACACCATGTTGCGGGTACGGTCGTGGTCTCTCTAAAGGGCCGGTATGTGCCAGCCGGAAATACCGGCACTACAGCGGCAACCGGCACTACTCCGCATACACCCAGTACTGGTTGTTCCCATCTGTGCCAACCGATTCCACAGGCGCTATCGTGGGCAACCGGCGCTACGCAACCGGCGCTATAGAGGAACCACTACTGTATGCCCAGGACGATAACTCCATGGCGAACACCACCCACGCCTATTACACCTTGAGACCAACGCAAAAACTGGTACAGCGGCGAACTGTGGTCGTCAGGGAACATTCTAGAAACATCCCCTGGTTTCCTATGTGGGTGAATAGGGAGCAAGCGGCCCCAGGGGACATCGTGGTTGCATCCCCGGGTTTCCTGGGTGGATGGATGTGGATATTGTCGCCAATTTCTTACCAATTTCCTACATATCCTAGGAAACCCGGGGATGTACTCGGGATGCCCCCTGACTACCACAGACTATTTCCAAGGTCGCTCTACGCGACTACTACACTATCCAACCAGGGAAAAGGACGTACTCGTAGTGCCTACGTATAAAATAGAAATACTTCGTACAACGAAACACAAACAAATAACACTCCGCCAGGTGACAACGACGTCTTCAAGCGCCGTGCCGCCGCCACGCCGCACATTCGTCAACCAAATCAGAGGCGGGCGAGAAAAAAAAAAAAACGTAATAATATATGTCACCCACCCACCATAAACCAGTTTGTAAATCGGCCACTGGCGTTATTACTAGCTATAACATGCCGCTATTTGCCATACCGGATAAAAGAAAAAAGCGAGCTGGAAGCGACCGCTATTTGCTCCAAAGACATACCACTGTGGGCGGAAATGTAAGGACCGTTTTGTTTTCATACTAATACCTCAGTGGTCCCTATATTTCCGTCTAGAGTGGTACACGCGGAGCAGCACCCGCATCTCTTGCGCAGAGGCCGCTCGCTTCTTTCAAAGTCTTCGGAAGCTTAACCCTTTCAGAACTGCAAAAAATATCACACTATTTCCAAGCGATTAGTCCCCAAAAAACGTGGGCGCAGCTTTAAAGGGGCTGACTCGGTGCGACACAACCTGTTTACACACTACGATTTTTTTAGTGTTCAATCAATCATCACCTACAATTCAAATCAACCAATGCGCGTGGAAAAAATCACGGCACAAAATACGTATCCACAACAAATGAACGCCACGCTAACGTCTCCATGCGCCCAAGGCGCGGGATGGGGGGTGGCTCTACTTACTGCTGTCCTTACGTCGTACAAGTAATACGAAACAGTCGCGAAATGATTCGGCGCCGGCAAGGTGTCAACACCAGGCAAGCATCTTCCAACAACCTTCTTGCTTCGTAGCAAGGGCGTCACGTGATCCGCACTAGCTACGGTTTAACACAGCTCCTAATATCGCTGAAATCGGTCAGAAGCCTGGCGGTGGGCAGCTACAAGGCTTCCCTTCATGGCGAGGGGTGTTCCCCGCGTGGTGACGCAAGCTGGCATGCCACAGGGAAAAAATGTCAATCTCTGGCGGTGGGCGGCTAGGTCTAAGGCCTTCGCCTATCCGCGTCTTCCCCAACAACGCTCATAGACCAAATACGCTGGATGGTCAAACGCCGGTTGCTGCCGGGCCAAATATCGCTCATTGGCCACAACGCGGAGTACCCGAAAACGCTGCTTGCCCCAAGAACGCTGATAGATATTGGCCAACCGCTGATCGCTGACGGACCAAGAATGCTGATTGGCCAAAACGCTGATTGCCCGAGAACGTTGATAGCCCAACAACGCGGATTGGCCAAGAACGCTGACTAGCCAAAACGTGGGTTGCCCAACAACGCGGATTGGCCAAGAACGCTGATGGGCCAAACCGTAGATTTCCCAACAACGCTCATTGGCCAAGAACGCTGACTGGCCAAAACGTCGATTGCCCACGAACGCTCATTGGCCAAGAACGCTAATTGGCCAATACGCGGAATACCCGAGAGCGGTGATTGCCGAAGAAACGCTGGTTGCCCAAAAACGCGGATTGCTCAAGAGACTGATTGCCCAAGAAACGCTCACTGGCCAAAAATACCCTAGTAATAACAGAATAGACATCATAGAAGGGTACAAAAAAGGGACAGCTTCATCACAGGGTGTCCTCCTTTCTTCGGCACACACTCTCCTCACTGCTGCTACCTATGCGCCTGACGCTACCACGCACAAATATTCGTTGCGGTGCAGCACCAACCACCGCCACCTCTAAGACGCAGAGTATACCGTCTGGCACGCTTCAGAAACCGCGTTCACGTACACCCCGCCGCCATGGCTTCCTCACGGCGTACGCCTTGAGCAGATGACCGAGCAGGCTTTGTGCTGCCATGACCTCGCAGTAATATCGCCACCATCAAGATCTCGCAGTAATCCAACCACGACCAAGAGCTCGCAAAAATCCAACCGCGATCAAGATATCGCTATCAACACCTCGCGAGTTCATCACCATCAAGACCCTCGCCATAACCTCACGGCAATCAAGACCTCGCAAGAAGATCACCAGGACCAGCACATCGCGAAAATCTCCTCACGATCAAGATACCGCAAAAATCTCACTTCGGTTCCAATAATCTCACCGCGACCAAGGCCTCGCACGACTCTCACCCCCACCAAGACCTCGCAAAACCCAACCACGATTAAGACCTCGCTAGAATCCCACCACCATCAAGATATCGCAAAAATCTCCCCACGATCAAGATGTCCCATAAATCTTACCATCAAGATCTCGCAAGAATGTCACCACGACCAAGATCTCGCAAGAACTTCACCACGACCAAGGCCTCGCTACAATCCCACTACCACCATGACCTCGCAAGGATCTTACCACGATCAAGATATCGCGAAAAAATCACCCCGATCAAGACATCGCAAAACTCTAACCACGGTACCAAGAATCTCACCATCAAGAAATCCCAGTTATCCCACCGCGACCAAGGCCCTGCAAGAATCTCACCACGATCAAGACATCGTGAGAATCTCACCAAGATCAAGATATCGCAAAAACCTTACCACAATCAAGGCCTATCAAGAATCCAACTAAGACCAAGGCCTCGCAAGAATCTCACCACGATCAAGATATCGTGAGAATCTCACCAAGATCAAGACATCGCAAAAAAAAAGTCACCACGATCCCAAGAATCTCGCCGCCATCAAGACCTGGCAAGAATCTCACCACGACCAAAGCCTCGCAAAAAAGTCGCCACCATCAACATCTCGCAGGAATATCACCACGGTCCCAAGAATCTCACCAAGATCAAGACTTCGCAAGAATCTAGCCAAGACACGACCTTGCAAAAATCCCACTAATAGTCGAGATATCGCAAAAATCCCACCACGACCAAGGCCTTGCAAGAATCTCACCATCAAGATCTCGCAAATGTTTCACGACGACCAAGATCCTCAAGAATCTCACCACGATCAAGATATCGCAAAAATAACCACCGCGATCAAGATATCGCAAGAATCTCACCACGGTCCAAAGAATCTCACCATCAAGACCTCGCAAACGTTTCACGACGACCAAGATCCTCAAGAATCTCACCACGATCAAGACATCGCAAAAAACCCATCACGACCAAGACATCGCAAGAATCTCACCACGGTCCAAAGAATCTCACCACCATCGATGCATTGCAAAAAATATCCCCACGGTCCCAAGAACCTCACTCATCAAGATATCCCAAAACTCTCACCACAATCAAGATATCGCAAGAATCTCTCACCAGGATCAACATATCGCAAAAATGCCACGACGGTCAAGACCTGAGGTGGGCTGGCTTAGCCGGCTGGAGTATGCAGTATCTGCTGTTTCTTATCCCTACAAGTGGCTCACAGTATCAACAGAAGCTTTCATCTGGAGTATGCAGTTTACGCTGCTTCAGATCACCACAGGCGGGCTCACAGTAGCAGCGGAGCCACAGCAGAAGCTTTCAGATGGCAACATAACTAAAGCAGAAGCTGTCAGATGGCCACACAACTAAAACAGAAGCTTCCAGACGGGTGCTACATTGTCGGTACCCGCTCTAAACCGCATGAGTGCTTTTACTGATAGCAGCAACAACTACGGCAGAATATTTCAGACGGGCGAGTCACTGACGTAGACCTTCTCGACTGCGTGATGTGAGTGGTTTTACGCTGGCGGCTTACAGTGGTAGCAGAGCTACAACAGAAGCTTTCAGGCGAATGAGTCACCGTCGGCAAGGCCCCCTATCGACCACGTGAGTACTTTTAGCTTTTACGTAGGCGGCTGGCTCGCTCCCCAAGGCTGGAAGGCGGTTTTCGGGGCCTGTGGGACCGCGTCTTCGACCGACGCGTTCGGATCTGCCGCAACGAAAAAAAGTAGGGAAGGGGGGGTTAGTACAGCATTGTACAGGATGCCGCAACGACGAAAGATAGGGAAGGCAGCGTTAGAACAGCACTGTGCAGAACACCTACTGCCGGTTGCAGTACTAGTACAGAAGGAAAATGGTAGGGAAGGCAGTGTCAGGACCATTGTAGAGGATGCCGCAACGACGGATAGGCAAGGCAGTCTTAGGACAGCACTGTGCAGGATGCCGCAGCGACGAAGACTAGGGAACGCAATGTGAGGACAGCACTGTACAGGATGCCGCGACGACGAAGGTTCGGCACCGTAGTGTTAGAACAGCACTGTTCAGGATGCCGAAACCACGAAAGTTCGGGAAGGCAGTGTTTGGGCCGCACTGTACAGGATGCCGCAACGTCGAACGTTAGGGGACGCAATGTTAGAACAGCACTGCAGAATGTCGAAATACCCTTCGGTCGGTGAAGCAAGGAAAAGTATAACGCCCGTCACCGGTGAGCTCGCAAGGTTATATTCTTGCCATATACCCACGCTGCCCAAGCAACGTGACAAAGCAATCAACGTCCCACGTCAAAGGCTATACACACTGCCCGAGCTATGTGACAAAAACGATGAAACTCACATTCCAAGCTTTCTGCACACCTGCCCGAGCAAAATGACACAAACTACCAATCTCAAATTCCAAACTTCTGCACACTGCCCGAGAAAAGTTACAAAAACGGTCATAATGTAATTCCGAACTTCTAGAAAATGCTCTAGCAAAGTGGCAAATCAATCAACGTATGAAATTCCAATTTCCTGCACACCTGCCCAAGCAAAGTGACAGAAACAATCAAACTCAAATTTCAAGCTTCTACACACTGCTCGAGCAAAGCGACAAAAACCATCAAAAACGAATTCTAAACTTGTACAAAATGCTGAACCCACCTGATCCCCGGTAGTAAGACTACATATATATAAAAAGATGGCGCGTTCCCCAGCCGTCAGGTTTTGCGTTCCATAGCCGTCAGATTTTGTCCCCCTCTAAGAAGTTTATAGTTTCCGTGCATAGCTTGATTAACAAGACCGATCTCTTCGTATCACACAGTTGACCCTGGTGCTAACTACTACTATTATAAGGGGAGTCGCCGACCTATAATCCTTCATGAGGACATACACATCCCGTAACACGCGCGATCGGAGTATCCTAAACAGCGTACAAAGATGAGTTTCGACGAAATCCTTGATCTCACAGCTGTACGAAATGTGTTCGTAATTTTTTATGAAAGGTGTTGCGGTTGCTCCGACATCAGGCTTTCGGGGTTTTCTTCTTTTACGTCGTACTGATACACAGCAGTTTAGGCTGTTTTAGCGCGTTTTGTTGACTCCTCGCCGCTAGCGCCAAGCGCTAAAATCCAGAATCAATTCCTGTTTCCTCGTGTGTTTTGTCATTCCTCATCGCTCATGTTCTGCTTTCCCTAGACAAAAACTATTAATAGTACGCTTAACAAAGAACTTGACGGATGCTAGGAGAACGCGGTCAACATCACCCTGCGTCACGCACACTGGTGCTACTCACCACGAGGGGAAGCATTACGACGACTATCGCACAGGGAGCAAAGTGTGCTGTAGACACGATCGAGGTAGCCTGCGCTCGGTGGCACGTCGGGAACACCTCCGCCACGAGTACCCACACCAACGCCCCGAGGCTAACACTGTAGGAGGTGGTAAAGAGGCACCGCGGTTGGACCCCTAGGCTGACCGCCCCACTCCACTAAAACCAACGAACAAAAGCCTTGACGCGCTAAAGCCCACAGCTACGTACGTACCTCGCGCGGACGCGTAGTAATTTCCCTGGTTGAGATTCATATTTTTAATTAATACTGCGACGTTTTCGCAAAATTCGCTGCACTCACAACTTTCGCCGATTTGGCTGGTGTCACTCGTATGTTTTTTTTTTGTTTTTGTTTTTTTGCTCATCCCATCTATTATCTTCGCACTTTTGCTTTCTCCTTCTCCCTCCCTAGTACTCGTAACTCAGATCCGGGGTCACTTAGCAGGCTCTTCTAATAATACGTGCTAGCGTGGTCTTTCTGGCCATCGAACCTCTCCGAGCGCGTCTTCTTACGTCACTGGATGAGCGAGAGAGAGCTTGAGGTCGCGACAACCGAGAGGGGTGGAAAAACAATGCCCTTGCTACGGGCGGATGTACTCTACAGGTTGTTGTACTGGCCGACATTCCGTCCTGCAGTCACGTCCCCTGTACTTTTCCTGCAACGTTCCATGATACCTGGTACTTACTAACCCTGATGGTAAGCTAGTTACCCTGTGCTATTAATACGGCCAACTCCTCCTCTTCTAGTCTTCATACTGCAGACAGAGTAGTAGTGTGACTGCAAATCGAGTATAGTTCAACGGGAAATACCTGATATCGAACCCTCTGCTGCGCGATAGAAGCAAGGGCAGAACTGTAGACGCGATTTTTCCAGAGGGTTTCCGGTCGCCTAGATAGAGTAGAAAAATAAAAAAGCCAATTAATTGTACAAAGATGATACATGTTCTTGGGGTTTGCACGAATTTGGATAGGCGGGCGCGCCAGGAGTCGCGGCCAAAATTATACATAATACAAGATATCCCTTCGGAGGCGTGTTACAATAATAACGAGGGCGACGCAAGAACTAAGACCCAAATCAACCTCACTGAATACTCACGTGTATTTATGATACAGTTTTTTTGTATGTTTGCTTCGTGTAAGACGCGGTGTACATTAATTGCGCTGAGGATATGTGTTGACAATGGGGTGGTTGCATAGAAAGCAAAAACTGTGAGTAGAAGAGCCGGCGGAAGTAATAAAAAGAACTAAAATTGCACAGCACACATAGTTCCTGTTATAGGTAGACCACACACAGCAGCAGCAGCGACGCAGCAGTGCCGAAAAAGTAAAAAGCTACGAGTAAAACACTCAAAACGTTTTCGCCAATGGCACGGGAACGTACTCCTGTAGCTATCATATCGTACAGCTACGTACGTACTACAACAGCAAAAACAGCAGTCGTCATAAATAGCCACAAACGAAAGCAAAAAAAGGCACGAATAAAACGACTACTCTTCTTGCACATCCATTGTCGGTCGCCCCTGGTCAAAGTGGCGAAGACTACTAAGGTTGGAGTCACGGGTTCGAATCTCGGTATCGATATTTCTTTTATTGAGACACCAACTGCCGAGAGCGCTTTATTGCGTGAGTAAGCACAATTCGATGCGAGTCGACGAGGGAAGAAAGTGCCGAATTCTTCTCGCGATAAAAATAAATGAAGGCGCGTACCGCAGTGGGGAGGGGGGAGAAGAGCCTGCTAAGTGACCCCGGATCTGAGTTACGAGTACTAGGGAGGGAGAAGGAGAAAG
>JAYJMJ010000283.1:2303-17795 GCA_036873875.1 Laminaria ephemera
GCCTGGTCGGTGAAAACCCGACGTGCTCCGTCCCGGCATTGTAGGGATGCGAGGGTCAATGGTCATATGACTACGACGACGCATGAAATGAGTACCCCCCCCCTCCTCCCCACCCCCCCCGCCGTTCCGTGCATCCCCCGCCCCCCCGGTATCCACCCCCGCATCCCCTTCTTCCCCCTCTCTCTGTCGACCCGGCGTTCTCCCCCCCGCGTGTCGACATGGTGTGCGCAAACGTATCTTCGCTTGGCGTTTCTGGTTTGCGCCCCCGACGCGACTACTCACCACGGTTTTCCAACACGGAAGCAGGTCGTCTGCTCGACACCACCATGTAATCTGTCAGTCCCTTGGGAACCCAAGAAGCGTGCTTGCGGGGCGTATTGGTGGGTCGACGGTCGAATGAGGAGAGGCGGAGAGAGTTCATCTGCAGAGGGCGTGTGGTAGTATAGCCCCATCGTAGCGTGCAGGAATCTGCCAACCCTGATGCGCTAACGGTTGCCTGCTGAACGAGCCTAGGGCAACATATTGCGGTCAACACGGATTCCTCTCATTTTGTAGGCACGTTCTACATTTTATGTAACAAATATGTTCACTACAGCCTTTGCAACTCCGCACCATACCTCCCAATCCATGCATTCATGGCGAAACCGCTCACGATTAGCAAGTGCCTAGTTGGCTCGTATTGCAGTGGACTGGTTTAACGGGGAAACGAGCGTAGTATTTATGCATAGATATTGGTTGGCCCAGCCATGAACGTCTCGGACTGCTTCTACTTATGAAACCGGGACGGGTTGCTCCATTACGGCAGAAGGCCAGGGGGTAGCGGCCTACACTGCTTCGCTTAGTTGACACTTCCAATTGTTGATGAGACAAAGCGTTAGGGTTGCACCCGTTTCTACTTCGCTTGGTATGATGCCGCACAGCCCTTGGATTGGTAGCGAAAACTGGCATTTAGTCAGTGTCTCGTTGGCGCGTACTCCAGCGGAAGGGGATCAGAGAGCGTATAGAGGCTAGCTACACAGGTTATTTCGTCCAGCTATGAACGCCGCGGGATGCTACGTTATAGAGCCTGGGACTGGGCTTCTTTGTTGCACAAGAGCAAGGAACAGCGACTTACACTGGTTTGGTTGGTGTGCATTTTTTATTTTCATGCAGCGTTACCTTCGAGTTGCGTTGGTTGCAACTATTTATGATATATAATACGATACCGTACAATCCGTGCACTCGTGGCGAAAACAAGTGGTTCGTGACTGCATTGTGGGCTCGTGTTGCAGCGGAAGGCGATGAGAGGTTAGCGGTCATCTATAGAGGTCGTTCGGTGCATCCTTAGCGGCGCGGACTGCTACGTTACGCAACCAGGGACGGGTTGCTACTTTATATCACGAGGGCGAGGCATAGCGGTCAACCCTCATTCGTTTGTTTCACATAATCTGTTGCCAGGCACCATTATCTTTACGTTGCGCTCGTTGCACCTTTTTACGTTAACTATAATACCGCACAACCAGTGCATTCATGACGAAATCTAGTGATTCGTGGCTGCATTGTTGGCCTCTTTTGCAGCGAAAAGGGAGAAGAGGACAGCGGTTATCTGCAGAGGTCATTTGGTCTAGCCATGAACGCTTCCGCCTGCTACTGTATGGAACCCGGAGCGATTTGCTACCTTATGGAGCAAGGCCAACGAATAGCGGGCACCGTTTCTTTGCTTGGTCAGTAGTTTCTATTATGGTGTAACTATACATTCATATTGCACGCGTTGCAACTCCATATGGTTGTGTAATACATATGACGCCGCACAGCGCGTGTAACAATGGAGAAACCAAGTTGTTCGCCTGTACCCCGTTAGCTCGTATTGCAGCGGAAACCGAGAAAAGGGTAGCGGTCACCTACAGAGGTCGTTTGGTCCAGCCACGAACGCTTCATGCTGCCAGGTTATGGAACCTGTGAGGCATTGCTACTGTACTCTACCTGGTATGAACCAAGGCCAAGCCATAACGGCCCACACTGCTTTGTTTGGTGTACGCTTTCTGTTGCCTGCAACTTTACATTTAAGCTGCACTCGTTGCAATTTTTAAAGACGTCTTTGATACCGCACATCCAGGCACTCGTCGCGAAAACCAGTCATATATTTACACCTTGCTGGCTTGGTATTGCAGCCGGTCTGGTACGGGTGGTATCGTATTCGGTTTGTTGACAGGCTAAGGGTTCGGTTTCAGGTGTAAGGTACATGGTAGGTTCGTTTCGTACCCGCTCCTGTAGTCCCCCAGGAAGAGGCATGTCGAACAGCCCCAAATGGTGATATTTTTCTATGATATACCGAGTGCATTGCTGCCAGGTTGTAGTCGTTGCTGCTTCCATATCCTTCCCTTACGGGTACGGTTTTACGTTTGTGTATGAATGTTCATACGCACTCGGGATTCTATATATATCGTTCATGTTCTGGCAGTGGGTAGCGTATTTGATAAGCATAAAGCAGACATGCGCCATGCATGTGTACTCTAAACTACGAGCTCGGTACGGGTTGGTCGTGACCGGTGTTTAGCAAGGAGCACGGTGCATAGTATAGACCGTTTTGATCGATCTTGAAGTTGACGCATACCTGATAATGCTTCAGGGTCTGTTGCTTGCCACCCAAATTATCGACGACCGTTGGTCCTCACCAACCGTTTGAGTTTGTGAAGGGGGGAGGACAAATGGTTTACTCGGAAGGTACAATACTTCCATTTTTGATTATTTCTTAGATTGTGTCCGTGTATATCTCGTACGCGTGAGATAGTATTGTATGGTCGATGAGTGCGACGGAGACAGGGTCAATCGTCTCGGACCGTGGAGCGGCAAGGTTACCCGAGATAGAGTGCTGTAGGCTCCGGACAGCGGCCAAGTGACGGAGAGACAACGCTGATGGCAACGGTGTGGGGTCAGTGAGAAAGTTCCCGCCGCTTATGGCGAGTGGAATTACTTCATACGTGATTCCTTAGTCTTAGAGACGAGAAGGCAAGCAACAGCCAAAATCCATCGTGAACAACATATACACCACCAGAAACTGAGCACAACAAATTCCAGAGTTCAAACTTGAACAGCAGGCATGCTAGGCGATGCGACAAATGCTTCCAGTATCCTAGACCGTTTTGGTTACGCAACATGTATCTCCCACAAAGCACAGTGCCCATCTCCTCGAAAGCAGGGCAACATTAAAATAGTTCGTAGAGTACACGACGCGTGCTACGATAGAGGTAGCACGTTTTGCCTGAAGAGGTTTCTGAATGACGGGGCCCCTTAACTCAAATTCGTCGGAATTTCATTCTTTTCTTGCAATACTTTCCATTGTATACCTAGGTCCTAGAATTGTTCATCGCGAAGTACATATATTTTTCCTCAAATCGGTTTTGGGGAGATCAATAGAGCTCCTCAAGCGTGGAGCCTCAGAAAAAAATGCTGCACCTCTACCGTAGCATGCGTCACACGTCAGGCCAATTATTCGTGGAGACGAAACCGGAAAACAAAACAAGGTTTACCCTAGAAATCGTTTTTTGTGTGCCGCAGCAACAAACACCTGTGTTTTCCGCACACAGCACTTACTGCCGCCGATGATTCCTCGCCTAGCAGGGCGCGACTCGACGTTAAACCTTCGAAACTCCACGCTCAACTGCTCTTAGAGTGTTCGCTGCCGAGCTTGAGTGCCGTGAATGCTGTGTGGCTGTAGGTCTCGCACGAGACGTAAGAGCCTGACCCTTTTCTGGACGAGTATTTTCCAGACGGAACTTTGTATTCGTCCTCGCTGTCCTCGTCCCCGCCCCCACTGCCCTCGTCCTTCTCTCCTTCTCCTTGCTTTTGCTCCCCGCCCCCTGCCCCATCCGTTTCCTCTCCACTCCCCCCTCCCCCCCCCTCCCCTGCGGTCATCCCCATCACTTTCCCCATCAGCACTTTGCTCGTCTTTTTCCTCCTTACTGCTCTGATTATCCTCCTGCCCCCTCTCGCCCCCTCCCACCTCGTCCTCGCTTCCATCGTCCATGAACGCCAAAGGCTCCGTCAACCCCTCCAGGTTGATTCGCTCGTCACCTGTAACGTCCGCCGTCACAAAGTTCCCTGTCTTCCCGAACATGCGAAACCTGTAGCCGGCACGGTTGTCCACGATGTCCACGGCTGTTTCGACCCACTTGGTGAGAAAGATACGTCGATCGGCTGCAGTCAGCGCGTTGCTCTCCTCTCCGTTCCAGATTGTCCCCGTTCTCAAGTCATAGGTCGAGTTGTTTCCCAACCTCGACCTTGATGAGAGCCCCAAGGCCTGCATCAATGGGCTGCAGTGCGTCCGTGAACCCTCCAGGGTAAAGCCACGCCAGTGAGTTGCACTCCCTCTTGATGCATGCCTTAAACTTGTCCGTTGTCTGTCCGTGCAAGTCATCCAACGTCAGAAGCGATTCCTCCGCGGGCACCCAATCCCTCCCTTGTATAAGGCTCTTGCGAAAGCAATTCTTCGCCCATGCCGTGCAGAACTCGCTGTCGGCCCACGCATTTATCCGACAGAAAACGTCTACGCGAGGGTCATACGACTTCTTCTCCACCTTCGTGATTCGCTTCCCGGTGTTTCGAAAAATGATCGCGCACCGCATGAGCTTTCCACCCGGCCCAATGGTAGGTTAGATGGATGCACTGCCTCTTTTCCAGCCCACTGAAAGGTTGCGCGATAGCGACGCGCTTGCTTCCCTTGGGGGCCCACGTTTCCGACTGGCCATTTACGAAAGGCAAGGGAACCTGGTCAGAGTTGAACCGTTCGTTCAGCCGAAACTGTCCGTACATTGGATCTGGTCGCTGGGCAGCCCGCACCCCAGATTCCGCGTCTGAGAACACGGGCCCTCTACGCCGCGCTGGCTCCTGCATCAGCTTGCGAAACCTTCCGAGGAATGGCCGGATCTGCGGCAGACGCTGCTCGACAGACTTGTTCTTGAGGTTGCTCCTGAGCCGATTAAACAGGGTGACGTTTGGCCCACTGCTAACAAGGGCTGCGGTAGGGGGGGCATAATTAGGTCGTATTGTTTCAGCCGGTCAGAGCCACTCTGAAGAGTGACTACCCTATATGTTTTTGTCTTCGCTATTTTGGCTTTTGATTTCGTGATATGCACCACCTTGGGATTATTCGCTATGCGCTGCGCCAAGCAAAACTGAATAGCTCCCATTATGAGAGAGGTAATGAGTCAGTTCACTCGTGGCCTAAACGAAGAAGTGAAAATGGGGGTAGCCCCTCTGCCGTAGCACCAGTCTGCTGCGCCCATCTGTAAGACGGACGGAACACCACCGCCCGTGGATTGTCAGCATACATATCCCGCATCAGCTTCCGGTACGCAACCGGCACCCACAGCGTGGGCACTTTCAGCTTCCGCTTTCGGCGCGCCATCAATTGGTTGTAGAGCTCTCGCTCCGCCTCCGGGAACCAAGGTCGGGGATGTTGCTTGGCGAAGAGAGCTTCTCGGTGACCTTTCCGTCGACGTCCTCGGCGTGCTCTTCTTCCGAGATACCGTCAATGCGTCTCAGCTGGATCGACATGCGAATTCCCTCCAAGCTAAGGGTGCCAACAAGGTGGTTCTTGATGACATGTCGCTTGCGCAGCAAGCGTTGCCGCTCAAGGATCACGCCTTCATATTTTAACTCAGTACGAGCCGTCAGGTCTCGCAAAGCGTCATGGGGTAGGTTCATCGCCGCGGACCCTCGCCACCGCGAATCGACACAACGAAGCAGTGCAGATCCTATCCTCTGATCCAGGGGTCTGCAAGTACAGTATGTACTCTAGCAGCAAGCAGGACACCACCTACGACCCACGACCGCACTGATGTATCCGCATCGAAAAAAAAGAAAAATGGTGCTGCAATATTTTTATTTGCATGCTCGCATAGTTAATAGGGAGTGGGATCCTTTCCTCTATGCTATCCTCTACTCCCCCTAAATCTACACTGTTAGCAACGTAACTGTCCCCGTCCTCCGTACCAGAAATTGAATTACTGTCTTGCTCGACTGAAGAAGATGCCGGTGAGGATGACGGTGGGGTGGATGGTGGTGGGGGGCTCGAAGTGTTGTGGTGCTCGAGAGCGCTGTCGTCGTCCTCCATGCTGTCGTTAAGTAGTGATCCCACGTAATATTCCCCTTGCAGGGGCGGTGCTGCTATGATGTCCATGATGTAGTCCATGCCAGCACGAGGCGCAAGGGCATCTTCCATTCTTTGCAGTTGCGGCTCGAGCCTGTTGATGACATTCTGGATTTCTTTCGAGGAAATAAGAGCAAGGTCGCTCGTTCCTTCGTACGCCATGCTGCTGTTCTTGTAGGTGCTGTGAAGTGGGTGCTGCAGAGGTGAGGTGTGGAGGATGGCGGTGAGAGGTAATGACGCCTGGTGGCGTGCCTCGTCCCAGCTTGCCTCGTATATTGCTGGTGGAAGCTGCGTGTGGTGAATGTAGTGGATGCTGTTCCTGGATTTCTTAAAAACTTCAGAGTGCAGGCTTTTGAGGCTCACAATCTCGTCACTGACGTACTAATAAAAAAAAAGGCGATGACTGAGAAAATACCCGAGAAGTTATTTGTTGATTCTCCGTCTTGTTTCCTTCTGCCAAATCTCCCGCACTTTTGCTGATCTTCAATTTGCGTATCCCTGAATAGAATCCATCAGCTCACGGTGGACTGCTTTCGTTGTTGTCTTGGTAAATATGTCGGCAGGCAACACATCCGTGGGTACATGATGAACACTGATCCGTCAATTCTCGATTATCTCTGTGCAGAACAATTTTCGTAGTTGTAGATGCTTGCTCCGTGTTGAATAGTTGTCCGTGGAGACCACTGAGAGTGCTCCTGTTGAATCGTTGTCGGTCCTGATATTTTTTAATCCGTTGAACTTGAGTTCGTGTAGTAGATCCAATATGCGGCATGTTTCTTTAATGCATAGCGCACCTGCTACCATCTCGCTTTACACTGTGCTTAAAGCTGTGAGTAAACGAAGAAAGCTGTATCCACCGGTAGATCTTCGCTTGTCAGGACCGTTCGCAAAACTGGCGTCGGCGCAAGCTTGGAGCGTGAAGTTCCCAGTTCTGTAGACTATGTCTAGCTCTTGCTGTCCTTTGAGGTACCGTAAAACGTGTTTCGCCTTTTTCAGATGAGCCGTTGAAGGCTTACTCGTAGCTCGTGTCAGCTGTAACACCGCGTGTGAAATGTTCCACCGTGTAGTCCTCGAAAGATAATGAGGCTCCCATTGATTGGTATAGCTTGAATCTTTCTTCATCGAGCAAGGTGTCAGCTGGTTTATCCAGTGAGAGTTCGGCACCTGTGCTAGGTGTGGTCACTGGATCGCCGTCCTTCATGTTGAATCGGTCCGGGATGGAGCGTGTGTAGTCCGTTTAGTTGATACGCAGTGTCCGATTGGTCCGATCGAGTGTGAGTTTCATTGCCAAGATGAGAGAAACGTCTCCCAGGTCTGTTATTGAGAACGCGGCACATGAGATTTTCCTTGAGTTGCCCAAGGCGGACCTCGTCTGTTTTGCACCAGCGATCAGTATGTCGTCGACGTAAAATGTCAACAAAGTATACACCCCCCCCATTTTGTAGATGTACATATATGGGTCACTTTTTGTGGAGGTGTATCCTATGGTTTTTAAGGCTTTGTCGAGGGTGAGATGCCAGACACGGCTGGCGGTCCTCAACCCGTAGACAGCTAGCCTGTGTATCAGAACCATAGGTAGTCCCGTTGTTGCGTCCAGTACATCGTAGCCTGGGGCTTGTTTGACGAATACTTCCTCGTCGATCTTGCTTTGTAGGAACACGCTCTTTAAATCTAGTACATAGATATCCCAGTCGTGTTGAGTGCTGATGACCATTAGTAGACGCTGGCTTTCGATGCGACATACGGGCGCAAACGTTGCGCCGCAGTCAGTGCCAGGTCATTGAGACCATCCTGGTACTGCAACCCTTCCTTCCTAGGTGAATTCGCATTTTACTTAGTAGACCCATCTAGTTCGAATCACCTTGTGGTTGAACGGCACAGCTGTCTTTGGTATGAGGTCGTAGATGTTGTTTTCCTTCAATCTGCCCATTTCTTGGTCCATTGCTTGTTTCCATTATCCGCGTGCTGGGATGCCATTGTTTCCTTGAAGGTGTTGGGTAGAGTATGGTTGTTGGATCTGGGTTCGATTGGACTCCTGTTTGTGTGATGTGTGCGTACTCAACGAGCGAAGCATGTTCCAGCTCGTGTGCGTAATCACTTGTAGGTTTTTTAGTGTAGGGTCCCAACAGTTGAAGCTCCCGCAATGTCATTTCGGCGAAACCTCCGCTGGTGGCATCTCGTGTTGGCCATGTCGATCGTAGTGGTCTTGTCAGCGGAGTGGTTGGTTGTGCAGATGTCCTCTGTATCGGTGATGCCCCAGTTGGTGTTGCGGCGCCGCTGGGTGTGACGGATGATGATTCCGTTGAACTGGGTACGCCCTCTGAATTGGGTGCCGGTGATCTCGGTACGCGTCCTTTTTCTGTGTTAGCTAAAAAATCGTTTTGGTTAGGTGAAGTAGATGGTGCAGACGGGGTCATGATTGCGTCTTCATCTTCGTCTGTTGAGCTGAGTAGAAGTAAGTGTCCAAGAATATCCCGGTGATAATCCTCTTCTTCGTGAAGATTTTCCTCGTTCGATTCGAGTAGCTTGTCGAACCCAGCGGGTGGTAGTGCCTTGGGTAATGCCTCAATGAAAGTGACGTTAGGACTTGCAGTGATCCTTCGCGTCTGCGGGTTATAAATTCGGTAGTAGCGGCTGTCCTTCTCGTATCCGACCAATAATCCCTCCCAAGCGTTTTGCTCTAGCTTGTGTACACGCGTCTCCCTGTGAACGAATGCTCGAGCACCAATAGTACGCAGTGATGACTTGTCTGCATTCCTGCTGTACAATTGAGATTAGTGAGATCTTCCTCCAAGTACCCGATGCGGAAAACGATTGATGATGTGGGCCGTTGTTTCACAGATGTCTCCCCATAAGAATTTGGGTATGCAGGTGTCGATTAGAATACAACGCACCATGTTCATGATGGTTCTACCATCGCGTTTGGACATCCCATTTTGCTGACGACTATTGGTTGCAGCAAATTCTTACTCTATCCCTGTCTGTTGACAGAAGTCCCTAAAGTACCCTGCGGTGTATTCTCCTCCTTTATCGCACCTTAACCGTTATATCATCAACCCCAGAGGTATAACGTAGTTATGAATGAAGTAAGAGAGGGTGTCGATCGCCTTATCCTTGGACCGAATGGGGTAGACTGCTTTCCATCTCGTGTGATGATTGGTGATTTTGCTGATGTACTGTGAATCGTCAATGGAGTTTGTTTTTAAGCTCCCGGCGAGATCGGTGTAGGCGAGTTCGAGTGGTGCGGTGGTGGTGACAGTTTATGTCTTCGGGTGCTTGCCTTGTGCGCTCTTTCCTAAAACACAGGTCGTGCAAGGTGAGATGTTTCCGTCGAACGAAATCCGTCCGTTTTGGTCCCAGGGTTTCTTCACGCTACTCTCGTTCAGGTGTCCCAAGCGTCGGTGCCAGGTGTCAGCGTCGTTTGTTGCAATGAGAGCTGATGGAGCTAAAGTAGATGTTTGCTTTGGTAAAAGCTCCAGATTCAATGCGAATAGTTGTCAATTGCGTCGTACAGGGAAGTTAATGTTATCCTTCTCAGGCCGAGCATTGTCTGATATTATAATAGTAATACCCTTGCTTTGAGCTGCGCCTGAAGAAAGTAAAATTGCGTCCAATACCAGGCACAATTTTATGATAGGTAGTCACCAGTCTTGTCCGACCGTTGCTGTCGACAACCTTGCTCCGTAGGTTTCCGGTGGCAGTTCCAAGCAGTGTATGCAGTCCTGCTGTCGCACTGATCCGCGGTGTGTCAAATCCTTCGTAGTCATACAATACCTGGCTGATACTGTTAACGAGCATGTCATCCACGTAATGGTCCTATGCTCCGCTGTGGACAATTATTGTTATTTTGACAGACTTGCGTGTAGACGTTGACAAAATTTGCTCGTTGGAGGCTTCGAACGAAAAACCCATAGAGTTCCCGTTGCCTTGAGCTGTTGCAAAGTATTGCTGTTGAAGAGACGCGCCGGTAGGCTTACTGACACTAACCAGGTCATCCTTGGAAACAGTCGGCTTGTCGCTTGGTTTTTCCTGGGCCGCAGCGTTTGCGTTATGACCCTTTTCTCGGCCATGGTTTGCTGGCGAGTCTTGGGAAGATTTCCCATCTGCTTGCGACTTGCATTTCGCAACGTTATGAGATGTTGTGTTATGAAGTTAGCACCATTTAGGCTTGGATGTATATCCTTTGGCCGAAGGCTTGATCTTCTTCGGTGTATGCGCATTCTTCTTTTCACTGGTGCATTCACGTTGAAAATGTCCCATTTTGCCACATGAGTGGTATTTTATTCCAGGCCTGTCTCGCCTGGCTGCATCAGCAGTCATTGCTGATCCTCTTCCTTTGCGCCCCAACTTGTGAAGTCCGTTTACGTACATGTTGAACTTGAGATCATCCAGGGAGAACTCGGAGTCCTTCATCGCCTGAAATCGGATTAGCTCGTATTTGTTCGTCATACTCGATAGAATGATATCCATCACTCGATGTTTTGTGACGGGCGCACCCATGCTTTCGAGATCATCCGCTAGTTGATCGACTTGAACGAAAAACACGTCTGGATCATCTCCACCTTCCATTTCGGAGTTGTCAAGTTTCCTCACCAGCGCTTGACGGCGCTGTGTGCAATTGTTTTCATACTTGACGAGCAGCGCTCGACAAGCCTCTTGTCCGATTGCTATTTTTCCGAGCATGGGCTCGAACTTGTACATCAGGCTCCCTGCTGGTCCTGTTGTGATTAAGCACAGAACGCTGAACAGAGCCGCGTTTGTTTGATCCCACTTGGTGAGTCCTGTCACGTTCAATGGTGATCTTGTTACTGCTGTGCTGTCGATGTGAGAGTCTTGATGCTGCTGTTCGGCAGTTGCACGACGTGTCGTTACCATGGCGGGACTGTCAGTTCGTAAATTGCCAAGACGATACATCGTAGCTGCAATATCCAGTGCTGGGCTGGCACCTGCCTTCTGCAGTTCTTCGGCCAGACCTTGTTGTACAGGAACGTTGTCCGTGTCGCCCCCGTCAGCGTTTTCATGTACGCTGTGTACTGGGGTATTCGTGGTGCTTCGACGTAGTACCGGTGTGAACATGTCTTGAGGCCTGTTACGACCATCTAAAATTTCAAACATACCCGGTCGAGCAAGCTGGGGCATAGCTCGTGTGGAGCGTTTCCAGTCCTGAAATTTGCTCGGTGCGCCGTCGAACTTCGGGATGCCTCGTATCAGCGTCGTGATGTTGGTGGACTCCATGTTTCAAGTCACGCTCGAGGTCCTTGATGTCACGTTTCCAGACCCTCTTGACTCGTACTCGTACAGCATTCCTGGCTGGAGGTCTTTTTCTGATGGCAGTCGGAATCGTGTGCGTCGTACCGCAGACCGAAATTTTCGTTTCTTCTTGGCTTGGGCCGGGTGGCGTAAATCGATGGCAGATAACCTCTTGGAATTCGCTGTTAGAATTCGCTGGCAACGTGTGAGGTAGAAACCGACGCTGGTCGAGATGTAGTTCCCTTGTTGTGTAGGTGTTGATCTTGATTATACCGTGTGCTTATCGTTATATGTCGTGTGTTTTCGACAGAAGTGCGTCGTCGACAAACGCTTACCGATTGAGCAGAGCAACTTTGTGATGCAATCTCACGAGCAAGTCACGCGGTGTAACGAGTGCAAAAGGTCAAACCGGACTCAAGAATCAGATGCCATACACTTGTGTATAGCTCCGGTGCGATGCGCTGATATGTGATTGATGTCACAATGGAGATCAAAGTACTACGAGGAAAAAAGAAGTTGGTGCCCTTTGGAAATGTTTTAATTGCTGGTCTGATAAGACCGGTGATTGTTGGCAATCAAGTTGAGTGGTTGCTGTCGGGGCTTCTCATTTCAAAGCTTACAACAATCATGGAACGTTACTTCATCTTGTATCAACGTATCTTGGAAGATCTTTCAGATCCACCTCAACAAGTACGTGTTATCTCTACCGATTAGCGTCTCGTAGGCAGATACGTACTACGTGTACTTTAACTGGTATTTACCACATGTATGTGTACCACGTACGTTATTAGTTCAACTTACGTACATGAATACGTACTTTAATCGTAGAGTAAGTTCTTCCTTATTTACATGCCTTGAACCTACATCCCGTACGTATGTCGCTTCTCGATCTACGTAGACGTTCAATCTTGATATATGAAACTGTCATCCATCGACTGCACAGTCAATAAGCGGACAACACGCAGCATGATAAACATACAGTACTTTTGGACTCAATTAGGCCTCACACCTATAACATCCTGCGCGGTTTATCAAGCCCTTAATCAACGCCAGGTATATTCTGTTTATGGTCCTTTTCTCGTCGTGAGTTATGTTTTAGAGTGGTTCACTCCACTTCCGACCCTCTGGTCGAGTGTTCTTTTACACTGGTTTTCTCCCCTCTCTCCCAGAAGAAGTGGCAATACGACCTTGGTGGTATTTGAACCCCGCATTTCTTTTGTTCGTTTACTAAGAATAAACCACTGAGCCACTTAGGCAGCTGTAATAAAGAAAAAAAACACTGAGCTATTCAGTCAGCGCTGACTGAGTGGCTCAGTGGTGTATTCTTTTTCAACGATCGAGGCACAGCGGCCAACTCTTCTTTGTTTGGTTCGCATTATCTATTGTTAGGCACCATTGCATGTACGTTGCACTCGCTGCAACTCTTTATGATACCACCTCCTATGATACCGCACAACCCGTGCATTCAAGACGAAATGCTGATGATTCATGGCTGCATCGTTGGGTCGTGTTGCAGCGAAGGGGAAGATAGGGTGGTAGCGGTTATCTACAGAGGTCGTTTGATCTAGCCATGAACGCTTTCGCCTGCTCATTCATGGAACCCGGGACGATTTGCTTTTTTATGTAGCAAAGCCAACGGATAACGGGCGGCGTTGCTTTGCTTGGTCGGTAATTTCTATTTCGTGTAATCTAGATATAAACCTTAATGGGAATACAGGATGTGGGGTCGTTCTGACTAGCCCGCAATACAGCTTTTCGTGACGAACGACCCAACTGACTTCGTGACGAACAACTGAGAACAGCACCCCACGTCACGTGAAGCCCATTTGTTGTGATGAATAGCCCGCAAAGAGCACACGCCACTGCTAAAGAGCTTTCGGAATCTCCCAAGAATCTTCTATTGTTGACCCGTTTTGACCGGTTCATCTCCGCGGGTCAATCAGAGCTTCCAGAAGATTCTGTTGTTTGACCCGCTTTGACGCGTATGACCCGTGTTGGACCCGAATCTCCCAAGAATCTTCTATTATTGTTGAACCGTTTTGACCGGGTCATGCTGCTGCTGCGTCTGGCCTTCTATTGCTGGTGGTGCTGTTGCTGTTGTACGAGAGTTTCGATACTATAGTAGTACCCAAGCATTCTACCCCCCGCTACCACCAGCCGTCGCTACTTTTGCCGCTGCTGCTGCCGCGTCGAGAGTTTCGTTGCTTTCGTAGTAGTACCCAAACAGACCTTCTACTCTCGCTGTAGCTATTGCTGCCGCTGATATCGTTGTGCGATTCGTATGAAACTATGCGGAGAGATGTAATGACCATTTTACGTACTCATAGTAGTGCCCACACAACTGCCACCTATTTTGCTGCTGCTATATCAAAGAGAGTTGATGGTAGTAGTACCCACACAGCTGCCTGTCCGGACATGTAGTGATGCTGCTGCTGTGTCTGGCCTTCTGTTGCTGTTGGTGCTGTTGCAGTTGTACGAGTATTTCAACACTATAGTAGTACCCAAGCATGGGAATACATGATGTGGGGTCGTTGTGACTAGCCCGTAAGACAGCTTTTCGTGACGAACGACCCAACTGACTTCGTGACGAACAACTAAGATCAGCACCTCACGTCACGTGAAGCCCATTTGTTGTGATGTATAGCCCGCAAAGACCACACGCCACTGCTAAAGAGCTTTCGGAATATCCCAAGAACCTTCTCCTGTTGACCCGGTTTGACCGGTTCATCTCCGCGGGTCAATCAGAGCTTCCAGAAGATTCTGTTGTTCGACCCACTTTGACGCGTATGACCCGTGTTGGACCCGAATCTCCCAAGCATGTTCTAGTATTGTTGAACCGTTTTGACCTGGTCATGCTGCTGCTGCGTCTGGCCTTCTATTGCTGGTGGAGCTGTTGCTGTTGTACGAGAGTTTCGATACTATAGTAGTACCCAAGCATTCTACCCCCCGCTACTACCAGCCGTCGCTACTTTTGCCGCTGGTGGTGCCGCTGCGAGAGTTTCGTTTGCTTTCGTAGTAGTATCCAAACATACCTCCTACTCTCGCTGTAGCTATTGCTGCCGCTAATATCGTGGTGCGATTCACATGAAACTGTACGGGGATATGCAATGACCATTTTACGTACTCATAGTAGTGCCCACACAGCCGCCACCTATTATGCTGCTGCTATATCAAAGAGAGTTGATGGTAGTAGTACCCACACAGCTGCCTGTCCGGACATGTGTAATGATGCTGCTGCTGAGTCTGGCCTTTTATTGCTGTTGCTGCTGTTGCAGTTGTACGAGAATTTCAATATACTATAGTTGTACCCAAGCATTCTACCCCGCGCTATCGCTGCTTTTGCTGCTTTTGCTCTTGCTGCTATTAACAAAACACGAACGTATGACCCGTGTTGGACCCGAATCTCCCAAGAATATTCTATTGTTGTTTAACCGTTTTGACCGGGTCATGCTGTGCGGACGCGTAACAACCGTTTTGTACTCATATTTGTACCCAAAAAGTCCTAAAAAAACACGGATTGATTTGCTGGTGTTTCATTTTTTTGTGCGTGCCTTTTGTTGCTGCCGTTGTTGACTTTGCTGCTGCTGCTGCTGGTGTTGTGTGTAAACACGAATGGATTTGACCGTGCTTCCTTTTTATTTGGTACGACTCATATGAAACTGTCCGGACATTTAATGACCGTTTTATACTCATATTAGTAGGCAAACAGTCCTTTATGTTTTCGGACAGCCAACAAGAGTTCACGGTAGAGCACAAGCTGCCCCCTATTATGCTGACGCTGCTACCACCAGCCGGAGCTGCTTTTGCCGCTGCTGCTGCCGCTGCGAGAGCTTCGCTGCTTTCGTAGTAGTACCCAAACAGTCCTTCTACTCCCACCGTAGCTATTGCTGCGGCTGATGTTTATTATTTGGCACGATTCATATGAAACTATGTGAAGATGTAATCATCGTTTCATATACTCATACAGTAGTATTACCCACACATCTGACCCTGTTATGCTGCTGCCGCTACGTTGCAGCCGCCGCCGCTGCTGCTGCTGCTGCTGCTGCTGCTGCTGCTGCTGCTGCGTCTGGCCTTCTATTGCTGGTGGTGCTGTTGCTGTTGTACGAGAG
>JAYJMJ010000284.1:15561-32203 GCA_036873875.1 Laminaria ephemera
CGATAGAGGTGCACCAAATTGTCCCACACTAATTCCAAGTAGTTTGGCCCAAAAAAGGAGGCGTGCTACGAGAGGGGCATAGCACGTTTTGGGCCCAATAAACATTTTCCATTAGCACGTGTTACGATAGAGGTGCACCAAATTGTCCCACACTAATTCCAAGTAGTTTGGCCCAAAAAAGGAGGCGTGCTACGAGAGGGGTATAGCACGTTTTGGGCCCGATAAACATTTTCCATATAGCACATGTTACGATAGAGGTGCACCAAATTGTCCCACACTAATTCCAAGTAGTTTGGCCCAAAAACGGAGGCGTGCTACGAGAAGGGAATAGCACGTTTTGGGCCCAATAAACATTTTCCATTAGCACATGTTACGATAGAAGTGCACCAAATTGTCCCACACTAATTCCAAGTAGTTTGGCCCAAAAAAGGAGGCGTGCTACGAGAGGGATATAACACGTTTTGGGCCCATTAAACATTTTCCATTAGCACATGTTACGATAGAGGTACACCATTTTTTTTCTTCATCTCCTCACTTGAGGAGCTCTTTACCTCTCCCAAAAAAACAATTTGGGGAGAAAAACATAAGTGTACCCGATGATCAATCCCATGGCCTACTGTAGCTATAAAACGATTTTTTTTGCCAAAAAAAAAAATCGTAACTTCCGACGATTTTGGGTTAAGGAGCCCCGTCTTTCAGAAAGCGTTTCGGACGAAAAGTGCTACCTCTATCGTAACACGCGTCTACACCTCTCACCCAAAACCTGATTTCGGAGAAAGAATAAAAATTTTGCTACCCGATGAACAAACCTATGGCCTAGGTATACAAAAAAAAAAAACATTCTGGTATTGTTAAACAAGAATGACATTTCGACTACTTTGGATTAAGGAGCCCCGGCATTCAGAAACAAAAAAGCCGAAAGGTGCTACCTCTATCGTAGCACGCGTCCGGAGTTACTAAACCAAAACGCCTCCATACGAACGGCGTTTTTCGTTCGATATTTCACTATACGGATCCACACAATACCGAGATTTTGTTTGAGTTAACGAGTCATACTACGGAAGGGGTGAAATCTCTGGGACGGGAAAAACGGGAGGCGTCGAAGCACGTGATGTGATACTTCATCACCTCCTCCAAGCTCGTGGCGGGGGAGTTCAAAGAGGCGGGAGGAGGCGGGGGTACGTCGAGTTACTAAACCAAAACGCCCTACAGGAATAATCGGCGTTTTTTTACTGAACCAAAAATCCTACGTATCACACTCATAATACTTTCCCAGAAAGTAGAAGAAAACCTAGAGAAACCCCACAAAAGGAAAACCTATGCTCGAAGTCTATCTCCCCTCTGTACCTGCTTCCGGCTTAGCATCGATCTAATCAACCTGCTACCCTTGCTCCACCCTTCCCTTCTCATTGCATGCTCATCTACCTTCTGCTCTTAAATCTTACGCCGCGTGCCGTTTTTAGTAGTATATGGGATAAAGTGTGCAGGAGAATGAGGAGCGGTATTAATAGCACGAGCTGGGAAAAGTTATGTTCCCGATCCCCCGCGCGCGGCAAACTCTTTGCGTCTTGCTTGTTTTGTTTTCCCCCAGCAACGAAGGACACAGGCATGGCCAACATAATCGAGGACGCCCTGCTGAGGAGCAACACGGTGTTGGAAGCGTTCGGCAACGCCAAGACTCTAAGGAACGACAACTCCAGCCGATTCGGTGTGTGCGTGCGTGGGGGGGGAGGCTTACTTTAGGGGGGGGGGGGGGATTAGATATTGTCTATTATTTACTCCTACAGTGTTACAGGTTTGCTTGAAACATCCGATGGGGTTACTGAAGCTGCGATGGAAAAAAGCTGGACCCAAAACGATTCAAAAGCACCTGTCTTGAGCCCTAGGAATGGCCATGCAAGGCGAAATGCGAGCGAGCAGTCACTACCGGCCGATTCGGTTTGTGCGTGGTGGGGTGAGAGTGTCGCGATTTGTTCATATTTTGCCTCTCTTGTGCCCTCCTAACGGGTACTGCAAGCCAAAAAAAAGAAGAGTGCGGTCACCACCACGTGAGACAGTGCCACCGGCCTATACAATGGTCGCAGATTCTGGAAATGGCCTGTGTTTCGACCGTGCTTCGTCGAGTAGAACCATGCTTCTTCAATCACGGCGGCAATGGGTCGAGCTGCGAGAAACTACTCACCCCCGCAGCCCCTCTACCGAACGGCCTCTGCGTTTCTCCTTGAAACCCTCGAAAAGCACGCTGGGCTGCGATCAAAGAGTAGCGCGCGGACCAAGGCTACGCTAGGCGGGGTACCCCATTATCCACTACCGGGTTTGGACCACTCGCCCGAGCGACTCTGTACCTTACTGAAAATACCAAATAGGCGATTTTTTGGTGGCGCCGGGTCGCTAACCATCCCATGGCAGTTTCTTATCGCAAAAACAAAACAGCAAGTGAGCATATGATCGCAAAGGAACAGGGGGGTCACTCGCGCGAGTGACCCCTGGCCGCAAAAAAAAAGAACAAACAAAAGTGACCTCTCTACCGTAGTCTTGGTCCGCGTTTCGTGTATTTCTGATTTTTACCACGTTTCCCCCAGGCAAGTACATCAAGCTTCTGTACGACAAGAAGTTTCGGCTGATCGGGGCTAAGACGGACCACTTCCTCCTGGAAAAATCCCGCCTCGTCACGGTCGACTCCGGGGAGCGCGGGTATCACATATTTTACCAGGTTTGACAATATTGATGGTTGGCGTATTACGTGGTCTACCAGGTTTGACAATATTGACACTTGGGGGTATCACATATTCTACGAGGTTTGATCTACTTGATACCACAGGTTTGGCAACGTTTGGGGACATCACATATTTTACCAGGATGGAGAATATTTTGGGGGGATCACCTATTCTGTTGATACTAGATTTGACACTAATTGCAGGTATCACACATTTCTACCAGGTAAAGGCATAGTTTTTTACCAAGCGTCTACAGCAGCAAGAGTGTATATAACCGTCACTCCCTCTTATCGCTTTGTCCCTCTCTCTCTTATCGCTTCCTCCCTCTCTCTCTCTCTCTACAATAATACGCCAAGGGGACGTCCCAGCCCCAGACATCGTCTGTTTTAGCACGATCTTCGACCCTATTTGTTCACATGCTTTAGCGAGGGGTGCATGCTTGGTACCTGTGTGATGGTGTGCCAGATCCTGCGCGTGGGGTGTTCTCCCGTTGATCTCGCATCGTTGGTTTTCCAGAAGTTTCGTTACATAGTGGAGAAACACGCCGCTAATGGTCGACTCGTGCCGATTACACCCACTATTATAGCAGCTGCCAATAGACCTTGTATTCTCATCGTCTACAGCTATCCTCTCACGCTGACAACGACCAACCAAACGTCCGCAGCGACCATCCGGCGTTGACAGTGACCATCTAACGTCGTCCATAGCGACTATTTAGCATCGACAGCGACCGTCCAGCGTCCATGGCCGCTATCTAGTCAGTCGCTGCCGCCTCGACAAACTCGGGTCCTAGCAAAATTCTAAAGCGGCACGTGTTGAAAAGACGTGAACGTTGACTGCGATTTTCTAACATCGATACGTAGTAGCCATCATCTAGCGTCCACAGTCACTATCTAACATCGGCAGCGACCATATAGCATCCACAACGATCAGCTAACGTTGACAGCGATCACCCATCATCGGCAGCCTCCCTCTCGATGGTCGCCGCTGCCGCCCTCGTGTAGCACGGGTCCTAGCAAAATCGTAAACGGAACGCGTTGATACGATTAACACTGACAGCGGCCATCTCAAATCGAATGCGATCATCGAGCACCCTCAGCGACCATCCCGCATCAACACCGACCATCGAACGTCCATAACGACCCTCTAGTCAGTCACCGCTTTCCTGAATCACACCGGCGCTGGAAAAATCTAAAACGTGACCGATTGAAGCGATGTGAACGCCGTTTTTTTAGCTGGACCCATACGAAGGTTTACCCTCTTACCAGCGCAAAAAAAGAGCCCACTCTAAATCCGAGTCGACACATACAACGGCAAAGGTGAACCACTTTTTTTTTCTCTGAGGCTCCTCACCTTGAGGAGCTGTATACCTCCCACCCAAAAGCCCATTTTGTTTTTAGGAAACTGAAAAGTGCAACCCGATGACCAAACCAGTGGCTCAGGTATAAAAACTGTTGATATTTGCAAGACAAGAATGACATTGCGACGATTTTTGGGTTAAGGAGCCCCGTTATTCAGAAAAATATTTTTGCCAAAATGTGCTACCTCTATCGTGGCACGTGTCAGTACTTTTCCCCCAAACGTGTGGGTGCAGTCATACATGGGTGAAGATGCGCCCTGGCTCTCTCATCCCGATGTTCCCGTGAATCACGACCCCGCCGACGCCTCGCTTAACTAAAAGGCCAACCGGTCACCCACCCACTCACCCATCTGCTTTTGCGCTTGACCTAAACAATCGCCGGCCACCATCGCTTTAACAAACAGCTCCTTACGGGAGTTGACTCCCGATGTCCCTGCGAGTCCCTACCTCGCCTACCCGCTTACCCCTTGTACGTCTGCAAATATGTTCTTACACTAACTCCAAGTAACTCCAAGTAAGTGTGTTCCCAAAAAAATGTTTGTTAAGTTCTACTATTAATAGTAGAGGTGTTCACAAAAAGGCCAACCGGTCAAGTACCCCACCCATCTGCTTGCGCTTGACTACAACTCGCCGCCCGACATCGCGTTTCACAGCTCCTTGCGGGATTGGACACCGATAGAGCGGAAGGCCTTTTCCTCGGGCCTGCCGAGGAGTTCCACATGATATCGCAGGGGGACTGCGTCGTCGTTTCCGACGAGGTCGACGACGGACAGGTATAAAAATAACAAAAAAACCCAAGAGGGACGTCCGTGTTTGACCTACAGTAGCTTGTCTCGCCGTGGGACTGTTAGGAGTTGGAAAATGTGTTAAACCCCTTCCGAACTGCACCCATGTTTGTATTACGGAGGACCATAGTAATCAGGACCTTCGATACACACAAAAACCTATATATTCCCCAATTTTTACTAATCATATTTGGTCCTAATTACTATGTACCCCCGTAAATAGGGTAAAACTGCTTGGGATCAGGGTGGGATTTGTTTTGCGGTTCTGCAAGGGTTTTGTTTTAATCACCTGCCGAGGAACGGAGCGGCGTTACATGCTACTAATAGTACGTACGGTAGAGGTGCGCCCTTTCTTTTCTGAGGCTCTCCTCGCTTGTGGAGCTCTATACCTCTCCAAAAAACTGATTTGGGGGGAAAACTAAGAGTGCTACCCGATGAGCAATCCCGTGGTCTAGGTATACAACGAAAGTTATTGCGCAAAACCAACTCGAAATTCCGACGATTTTGGGGTTAAGGAGCCCCTCCGTCATTTTTCAGAAAATGTTTCAGCCAAAAAGTGGTACCTCTATCGCAGTACGCGTCCACCGATCATGTCAAAAATCGTCCACGCCCGTACATGCATGCCTTCGAGTACGCGTGTTTTCCAGTGCATTGGCGCCGACCGTCCGTGTGCTCGCAACCATCGCATCCACTACATTTACAGGCCCACCAACAAGAACACGCCTGGTATTGGCAAGACTTCATACCATATACAGTGCGGGCCCTCTAGTAAGAAACGCTTGCTTCGGCCCCAGCCTCCCTAACATGTTTTGTGTTGCCCAAACCAGCAGTGTTTCTTATACGCAGCTTCTTACGGTTTTTGCTCCAATTACGTGCTTGACGGTACATATTTCTGATTCCGCCGTTTCTTGATTCTTTGGACAATTTGAGCATCGTTTCCTACGCTAAAGTTCCTACGTGTCCGGAAAAAAACGAGCCTAGATTTCATCTGAAAAAATTCTTATTGGGGGGCCCGTACTGTACTGACACTAACCTTGAGCAAGCTTGATCATACAAAGTAGGCTATTATATAGGACTTAGTGTAGCACTCGCCGCTGAGCACGATTTTATGAATCCAAATTTCTTACTGCAGCGTGCCCCGAGCAGCGAGCCTGGCGTCCTGATTAGGTCATTTCTTTATTCATGGGCCTATACTGACCCACAACATTGGCATACCCAAACCTGTAACACCCTTCCCCTGTACTGGTCACCCCGGTAGTCTAGTGGTTAACCTCGATATTACTAAGGTTGGAGTCAGGGGTTAAAGTCTCGTTATGGAGGTTTTTGTTTCTACTGTAGAGACACCAACTGCCGAGAGCGCTTTATAGCGTGGGTAAGCACAATTCGACGCGAGTCGACGAGGGAAGAAAGTGCTGAATTCTTCTTGCGATAAAACTGAAGGCGCGCACCGTAGTGGGGAGGGGGGAGAAGAGTCTGCTTAGTGGCCCCGGAGATGAGTTACGACTAGGGAGGGAGAAGGAGAAAGAAAAAGTGCAAAGATAATAGATGGGATGAGCAAAAAAACCAAACAAGCAAGTGCGTTTCCCCGTTCGCTGGCTTACGACCATGGCTTATTCAACGCTACGTTGTACGTCAGGAATTTTCAATGACGGACAAAGCGATGGACACGCTTGGGTTTGGAGAGGAGGATAAGGCGGCCGTGTTTAGGGTGCTTGCGGCGCTGCTTCATCTGGGAAACGTCCGCTTCGAGGTGCGCGTGTCTGGGTGCTCGTGTGCGTGCCTTTGTGTGTTCGTGTGTGTGCGTGAGTGTGTTTTTGTGTGTTTTCGTCCGTTTTTTTTGTGTATTTTGGAGTGTTTTGCAGCGTTTGGGAGTATCTGGGGGTGTTTTACTGTGCATGTCAGTGTGAGAGTGTGTGTGTGCTTGTGCGTGCGTGCGTGTTCGTGTTCGTGTGTGTGTCCGTGTAAGCGAGCGTGAGTGTGTGCGTTTGGGTGCGTGCGCGTGTGTGCGCGTGTGCGTGTGTTTCCGATGCCGCCCCGCTGGGTGCGGACATTCGGCCAGGAACAGTTATTGTCTGCGTGCGACGTTTGAGTGTGCCGCATTAGTGTTGCACTACTGTGCTGTCTACTCATGCCAAGGGCTATCCAGGATCCAACCGTACGCACCGGTCCGGTACAAAAATTAGCTTGAGCTTTGGCCGGTGTACATCGCAACTACTGTACGTATATTTCGGAGGGAGGCTGTTTACCCAGGAAGGAGGCCATCGTAGATGTGGCTCCACCAGAAGCTGCCTTTTTGCTGCGGCGTATGAGTGATCGACATCAGAGGCTATGCTGCACCTTGTCGTATGCAAAACATGACAAAGCTCTTTCGCTTCCCTTGCTTCTTTTGGGATTTTTCTATGAACTAGGGGTACGGCCACGGCTCCGCCCGTGGCGCTAGATCTGCGTTGCCCATAGTGGTAGGGTAGGGCATAGTAGCACTCGCAGTGTGCTGTGATATACCACTCTGAACAAAAATGTATGGACCATTGGGCACGGTTCTTACATTTCCGTCCGTAGTCACTGAGTGGTATAGCGTTTATGTACATGGCATGAAATGCACAGCAGCAATAGTACACGTGTGTAATAGTACTCCGCCACGGGGAAGCATTCGTACTGCTACTACTACCACTACTACTAATACTACTATTGCTACTGCTACTACTGGTACTACCACTACTACTACTACAGCAGTATAAGCTACTACCCTCTGCTACTTATTAGTCGCGAGCTAGGAGTATCCCACAATCCCCTGTGCGCAGGTCTAACTCACACCGGCCAATCACCAATCAGCCGATGGGGGCGAGGTTTCCACACCGTGCGGGGCGGTATCGACCCAGGGGATCACCGTTTTTGTCCGCGGGTTGTTGGAATTGTACATGTATGAAAGAATTTCTCATCCGGGGATGCTATTTTATCGTCCCCGGGTGCGATGGAACCTCAACGTTGTCCCGACGGGCAACTCTCCCCACGCGCTGGCTCCATGAGACCCAGCCTATCAGCGATCTGCGGATGAGGGTGGGGTTTCCACGCCGTGCGGGATGGTATCGACCAGGGGGATCACCGTTTTCGTCCCCAAGGTATTGGAGTTACAGGTGCATGAAATGATTTTTGATCCGGGGATGGGACCCTATCCTCCCCGGGTGCGGCGGGACCTCGACGTTTTCCCGAGGGGCAACTCTCGCCGCGCGCTGGCTCCATGAGCCCCAGCCGATCAGTAACCAGCCGATGGGGGTGGGGTTTCCACACCGTGAAGGGCGGTATCGACTCGGGGAATCACCATCTTGGTCCCCAGGTTATTAGAGTTGTAGATAAATGGAGGGATATCAGATCCGAGGATGGGACCTTATCCTCCTCGGGTGCGGCGGGATCTTGACGCTGTCCCGACGGGCAACTCTCCCCGCGCGCTGGCTCTATGAGCCCCGGCCAAACAGCGATCAGCCGATGGGGGTGGGGTTTCCACACCGTGCGGAGCGGTATCGACCCGGGGTATCGCCGTTTTCGTCCCCAGTTGGTCGGAGTTGTAGAGATTTGGGGGATTTCTGATCTGGAGATGGGAGTCATCCTCCCCGGGTGCCGCTGGCTCCACGGGCCCCAGCCAATCAGCGACTAGCCTATGGGGTCCGGGTTTCCACACCGTGCGGGGCGGTGTCGACCAGGGGGATCGCCATTTTCGTCCCAGGTTGATCGGAGTTGTAGAGATATGCGTGGATTTTGATCCGGAGATAATACCGTATCCTCCCAGGGTGCGATAGCTCTCTTCAGCGCTAATTTTCCTTCTAGAAAGAGCCAGCGGCCTTTGGCGTGGATTTGGTCAACAAATCAGCTGCCACAATCGTAAATCATAAGCCAGCGGCAAGGCGGCTGTCAGGACTACCTCGGGGTTGTCGGCAACTCTCAGCACGCGACGGCCACGACTCGGCCAGGCATGAGACCAAGTGTTCCGCTGGTTGTGTCACCCAGTCTCTCTACTCCTGCCGCGAGGCGGGGCCGAAACGCTCTGGATTGCGATATCAAGAATACAGGCAGACTACCAGCATTTAAAACCTGGTAGTATAGATGATCGATGTTGAAGCTCATGTTGTACAGTGTCGAATGTCTAACACGATCATAACAGGGTCTTTTACCTATTATATAGTCCAGTCTCCGTTATCCAATCGAACCACCACGGACCACGATCCGGGTTGTTGCAAGCCAACCTTCTCCAAAGACAAAACCGCTTCCGCTTGTGCCGACAACCCAACGGCATCGAAATAGTTAGAAGCACTAAACAGAATCAGCTCAACGGGTAGAGCTTCTAACTTCTTTTTTTTCCTTTTTTTTAATCCTCCGGCGGATGGGGAAAACTAAAGCTTAAGCTCACCACACTTCCACGTATTTTCATACGTGTCGTGTGACAATTTTAACTCAAATGCATTCGCAAAAACTCAAAGAAAAAAAAATTATTTCCTTTGGGCGATCGACGTGGAAGGTCATGCTGCATATCGTCTCCCTCGAAGGCACAAATGAATTAATGTCTTGAAGTGGCGGAATCAATCAAATTTCACCCCCAACACCCACATGTGTTTGACCCACATGTGTTTTGATTATTGTCGCATGGTTAAAATTGAACCAATAATAAAATGTAGGAAACCGCTTCCGCTTACCGAGGACCCGATGGCATCGAACATGTAGTATAGCTGTCGCTAGGAACCCCGCGCTGGTGGGATATTTATAACTGTCGTCAACTGTGTACGTTGTTGGTGGTGGTGGGGAAGCGACAAAATCGAACGCGACGCAAGCAGTAGTAACACAACGATCCCGTTCTAGTTATTGTTCTTATTTGGGAGATTCTCGTGTTAGACGGGCTGCGGGACACGGAGATTCGGGCACACGAGGCTGGAAAGGGGTCCCTATTTTTTGGCGCCGTCGTAAACAATAATCTCGCTTCGCTCGTAATTAATGTATGAACCCGCAGGAAACGGAACTCCCCGGTCAGGGACAGGCCAAGGCTAGGATGGAAATGCGGAGTTCGGGTAGCCTGGGAGGCGCTAGCCTGAAGGACACCGCTGCGCTTCTCGGGCTCGACGAGGACCTTCTCGTAAAAAAGGTACATCACTCGTAAAAATGGTACATCACTTGTAAAAAAGGTAAAAACACTGGAAAAAAACGTAAAAAACATTCGTAAAAAAGGTACATTACTCGCAAAAAAGGTGCAGCACTCGTAAAAAAGGTACACCACTCGTAACATGATACACCACTCGTGAAAAGGGTGCAGCACTCGTAAAAAAGGTACAGCACTCGTTAAAATAGTACGTCATTCGAAAAAAAGGTAAAAAACACTCGTAACAAAGGTGCATCACTCTCAAAAAAAGGTGCAGCACTCGTAAAAAAGGTACACCACTCGTGAAAAGGGTGCAGCACGCGCGTCTATACCCGAAACAAAGAGAAACATGTCTGGGAAATTGCCGTATCCCCAATTCCTAAAGCTTTGAGTTGGTTGACCTTGACGGGTGGCTATTACGGGGGAACAAAGTAATCAGGACCAAAAATTGTTAGTAAACACAGTGGAATATATAGATTTTTGTGTATATCGTGGGTCCTGATTACTATGCTCCTCCGTAATAGTGAGTATTGCTATATCAGCAACACGGAGAAAATTCAATATAGCGATCTTGAAACCGGGAGACATGGCGGCAGCGTGCCGACGGCCCTTAGACGTCGCGGTAGAGGTTACCGGCAGAACCTGTCGCTCGCTGAAGCCTCGTAGGACGGCAGAGGGAAACTATAGCATCGAGACACATGGTAAAGTCAAGGCGCACCATTGTTGTTTTTTCTGAGGCTCCTTCCTCACTTGAGGAGCTCTATGCCCCCACCCAAAAACTGTTTTTGAGTAAACTAACTGAGTGTGCAACCCGACGAACAAACCCATGGCCTAGGTATACAAAAGAATCATGTGGCAAAACGAGAATGGCATCCCCGACGATTTTGGGGTTAAGGAGCCCCGTCATTCAGAAAACGTTTCGGACAAAAAGCGCTACCTCTATCGTAGCACACGTCCCGATACTAATTCCAAGTAGTCACACGTGCTACGATAGAGGTGCACCATTTTTTTTCTGAGGCTCCTCCTCACTTCAGGAGCTCTGAACCTCACCCACAAACGGATTTTGAGTAAACTGAAAGCGCAACCCGATGAACAAAACCTATGGCTACGTGTACGAAAAAGTCAGATTGCAAAAACAAAGAACGGTATTCCGACGATTTTGGGTTAAGGAGCCCCGTCATTCAGAAACAAAAAGCCAAAAAAAATGCTACCTCTATCGTAGCACGCGTCCCCATACTAATTCCAAGTAGTGACACGTGCTACGATAGAGGTGCACCATTTTTTTTCTGAGGCTCCTCCTCACTTCAGGAGCTCTGAACCTCACCCAAAAAACTGATTTTGAGTAAAAACCGAAAGTGCAACCCGATGAACAAACCCATGGCTTAGGTATACAAAAAAATCAGAAAAAAAAAGAACGACATTCCGGCGATATTGGGTTAAGGAACGCCGGTCATTCAGAAACAAAAAATCCAGAAAGTGCTACCTCTATCGTGGCGCGCGTCTATCGTAGCGCGCGTCGTTTATTTATTCGAGGGGGTATCGCCGGCCACTTACCAGGTACTTGACAGGGTTGCTCTCCTTGCGGGTGAACGGCTGCAGGCCGTCGTATCACGCAGCTGGCCAAACTGAGTATCGACAATTTAATCGGTAGAACTACAAATGTTCGAATTTGGCTATTCAACATTGACGGTTCCATGTCGTTTCGGGTTTGGCATATTCTTAGGTATTTGAATCTCGACGTCTGTGGTTGTATGCGGCGGTGAAGACGCATCATGGGAGCACTCTCCATCTGACCTCCCTGCTGAGAGACTATGCTTGCTATAAGCCTGAAACATCTATCTATCTCGACTCATTGTCACGAACGAGCTATCGAACACTCTCCCAGCTGGTATCAAATGCACCATACTGGTACAGTACAGGGCACCTAAGAAGAAACAAATTACGGGTCCAGGGTGGGGTTCTTCTTTGAGAGAGGGCGCGCGTTCTACACTAACTTCAGTATAACAGCCGACACGTGCTACGATAGAGGTAGCATTTTTTTTCGTCTGAAACGGTTTCTGAAGGACGGGGCTCCTTAACCAAAAATCGTCGGAATTTTGTTCCATTTTTGGCTATATTTTTCCTTGTATACCTAGGCCATGGGATTGTTCTTCGGGTATAATAATAGCACGTTTATTTTCCCTTAAAGTCGGTGTTTTTTGGAGAGGTATCGAGCTCCTCAAGGGAGGAGCCTCAGAAAAACTGTAGTGCACCTCTACTGTGGCAGGCGTCAGCTGCAGTTTAACGGCTCGCGGATTTCTAATATCTAATATTCCTGTACATATCAGCCTGCCTTTCTTGTTCCTGTACACATCAGCCCGAATTTCTTATTACCTTGTTTCTTGTTTGGTGTCCTGTCATACGTATATAATCGTTGTAAAAAAATCCAGCTGGTGGACCTCTCGCTGACAGCCGCCTACATTCGCGGGTTCGTGCACGGACATGGCACGCCCTCCGGTGGCTTTGCCAAAATGCGGCGGGTTTCCATGTCCCCCTGAGGGTTAACGGTTCGTACTCGTACGGCCTTGCGACACCCCTGGACCAAAGTACAACAGCAACGGCTGCTGCTGCTGCTGCTGCTTCTGCATTGTGGCCAGCTCGCTATTCGCCAACTAGCGTATGCATGCGGCTACGGCATCTCTAATAAAGTTAAAGACCACCCCCGACGAACAAAATGAATGTCACGAATCGTGACAAAAAAAAACGTAATTTTTCTCGTGAATCGTGGTAAAAAGTTGGTCGCAATCATGACACAAAATAGTTTTGAACAAATCCATAAAAAATGATGTCACCCTCCGTGACAAAAACAACCCGATTGCGTTTTAGAGCAAGTGACTTAACGTCAATTTGGAAAAGTCACGAATCTTGACTTTTTTGTCAGGAAACCGTTTTTGTTTTTTTGCGCGTTCGTTAGAAACTACCCTGACGAACGACGCGTGCTACGATAGAGGTACCAGGTAGCACTTCTTGGCTGAAATGTTTTTCCGATTGACGGGTGCTCCTTAACCCAAAATCGTCGGAATTTCACTTTTTTTAATTTGAAATATTTTTTCGTTGTAACACCTGGGGCATGGGATTGTTCTTCGGGCAGCACCTTCGTTTTTCCCCAAATCAGTTTTTGGGAGGGGGTTTAGAGCTCCTTAAGTGAGGAGGGCTCCGAAAAAACGTTTCGTGCATCTTTACCATAGCCTGCGTCGAACGAGCACGCACCGGCTGGCGGGGTCGGATGGCGACACATGCAGTACGCGACGGATGTTGAAAAACAAAATGATACCCTGGTAGTTAAGAATTTCGGGCCTGAGACTTTTGCAAAAATTAGGAAGTTGCGGCTAAGAATTTGTGCTGAACTCGAGGAGAAAATAAGAATTAGAAATCGGGAAGCGTAAGGGGGGTCGGCAGATAAGAATTTGCCAGTATGCACGACGCGTGCTACGATAGAGGTAGCACGTTTTGGCTGAAAACGTTTTTCTGATTGATGGGGGGCTCCTTAACCCAAAATCGTCGGAAATGATCATTCTTGTTTTGCAATATTTATGTTTTTGTATACCTAGGCCATGGATGTTTTCATCGGGTTGCACTTTTCTGTTTACTCAAAACCCGTTTATGGGAGAAGGATAGAGCTCCTCAAGTGAGGAGCCTCAGAAAAAGAATGGTGCGCCTCTGCCGTACGTAGCATGCGTCGCACTGCAGCCCAGAAGAATAAGAAACTGCCCAGGCGTCCCCCAAGGCCACATCAGGCTCCCAACCAAAGCTGACTTCTCTCCAAAAATCGACCCCAAAACCGACGTCTTTTTCAAGGCTTTTGGATTATGTTTTTTCAAAGATTTTTGGAATTTGCTTTTCGCCAAAAACGAATCCCGTCCCCTCTTCGAGAATGCAAATGTGGTGATAACGATAGTGTCTTAACCCTTTTTTCAATTTTTCAATTTTTTTTTTCCTATTACGGAGGACCATACATAGTAATCAGGACCCACGATACACATAAAAACCTATATATTCCACTTTTTTTACTGGCCACATTTGGTCCTCATTACTAGATTATTATGGTCCGCGGTAATAATCTAATTCCAAGCCCCCATAACGGGAGTGCAGAGCTGAAATGGTTAAGCAACCGTTCAAGAAAAATAAAAGATGGTACTGCTCTCCTTTGCAAAATAATAATCTGGTAGAGTCATAGGAGAGATACTACCGCTTGACGGAAGGATATTCGATTTATATCGGAACGGCATCATCTACGCTACATTGTCGGAGGGCAAAAATAATAACGGCAATCTGGTTATTAAGAAATTGGCGTTTTGCACGTCTTCGCAAAATAAGAACTTGTTTTTTTTTAGAGTTTGGCGTTTTTTCGCCCTTTCGCGCAATGAGAAGTTGGATTTTAAGCATTTCTCTCTGAAATCGGAGAGAATATTAATAAGACGCGAGTCTGAGCCAAAATCGGACGTTCTCAAGATCTGTCGGGTACTGTATGTGAAGTGGGAAGGACGACACGTGCCGCGGTAAAGGTGTACGATTTTTTTCTGAGGTGCCTCACTTGACGTGCTTCATGTACCTCATCCCAAAAAAAAAAGTATTTTGAGTAAACCGAAAGTGCTATCCCGACGACCAAACCCATGGCCTCTAGGTAAAGAAAATATTGAGATTGCAAAACAAGAATGACATTCCGGCGATTTTGGGTTAAGGGGCCTCGTCATTCAGAAACAAATTTGTCCGAAAGTGCTACCTCTATCGTAACACGCGGCAGGGGCTCAAGGAAAGGCTTATGGTGGTCGCAGATCTCGCTTGCCGCAACAACGACGTCAAGGTAGAACGGCTGGATGGCGGGGGGGGGACGTGTCGGTTGTTGCATCGATCTCCTAGGCGATGCACAGCGGCAGGATAGCAGAGGGAAACGTTTGGACGTGCGCATCGATGTCCTAGGCGACGTAGATCCGAGAGGGTTAGGTGCTGAGGACCGCTTGATCCCCGGCATCCCCTACCGCAAACGACGTCCTGTGCGACGTCTAAGCGCTGGATGGGGCAGGGAAAACGTTTGGCTGGTGGTACACTTATCTCCTACTAGTAATCGATGTAGAGCACCTGGAGCGGGGCGGGGAAGCGCCGAAAAGGGCGAATCGATGTCCCAGGCGACGCAGAACGAAAACGTGTTGAAGGACGATCGGATCGCCCTCTTCTCCTACCGTAGCGACTTCCTATGCTACGTGTATGGGCTGGGCAGGGGACACATACTACGGCAAAGGTGTCCCATTTTTTTTGCTGAGGCTCCTCACTTGACGAGCTTACATACCTCACCCCAAAAAATATTTTGAGTAAAAAACTGAAAGAGCAACCCGATGACCAAACCCATGGCCTGGGCATACATAATATTCACATTGAAAAACAAGAATGATATATTCCGACGATTTTGGGTTAAGGAGCCCCGTCGTTCAGAAATAAAGTTGTCCAAAAGTGCTGTCTCTGCCGTAGCTCGTGTCAGGGGAGAAATAAGTGGGGGGGTAGTGCATCGATGTTCGTGGCGAGGTAAAAAAGGACTGGGTAACCGTGGGAATTTGGTCGGTCGATGCATCCATGTCCTCGGCGATACAGAACGACAAGGTGTGTCAAGGGACAAGCTGATCTCCCACATTTCCCACCGCAACGGCATCCTATGCGACAATCATGGGCTGGACAGGGGAGGAGGAAAGCTGGGCTGGTGCATCGATGTCCTTGGCGAGGTAGAACGGCTGGATAGCGGGGGGAGAATGGAGTATGGCGCGCGCGCGGGGGGGGGGTGCATCCTTTCAAAATCCAAAACAAGAACCCACATTCCTAATCCTGTGCTTCAGTATGAGCGGCAAGATTGCCCAAATCCCTCTCGACGATGAACGTGGAGGGGGTTCGGCGGGACTAGTCTTTCCTGGTTTGGGTTCCCTAGGTTTTCTCGACTTTTCCGTAGGTGTTCTGTGTAATAGGAATGATCGACATCAAAAGCCAATGCTGCACACTGCAGGATGTCAAACGTGCTACGATAGAGGTGACACTTTTGGACAATTTCGTTTCCGAATGACGAGGCTCCTCAACCCAAAATCGCCGGAAGACACATTCCACGATAGAGGTGCACCAGCTTTTTTTTTTGAGTGTCCTCGCTTGAAGAGCTCTAAATTTCACCCACAAACTGATCTTGTTTGTAAACTAAAAAGTTCAACCCAATGACCGAACCCAAATCTATAGGTATACCAAAAAAAATCAGATTGTAAAACAAAGGATGACACCCCCCGACGATTTTGGGTTAAGGAGCCCCGTTATTCAGAAAAAAAAAAAAGTAGCCAAAAAGTGCTGCCTCTATCGTAGTACGCGTCGGAACGAAATATTCATTCTTGCTTTGCAATCTGAAATATTTTAGACGCGTGCTACGATAGAGGTAGCATTTTTTGTTGTTTTTGTTTCTGAATGATGGGGCTCCTTAACCCAAAACCGTCGGGATGTCACTCTTGTTTTGCAATCTGAACGTTTTGGATACCTAAGCCATGGGTTTGTTCATCGGGTTGCACTTTTAGTGCACACAAAATCCGTTTAGTGGGTGAAGTATAGAGCTCCTCAAGTGATGAGACTCAGAAAAAAGCTGGTGCACCTCTATCGT
>JAYJMJ010000289.1:0-21220 GCA_036873875.1 Laminaria ephemera
TTCGGCACTGCTGCTTCGCTGCTGCTGCTGTGGTCTACCTATAACAGGAACTAAGTGTGCTGTGCTATCTTAGTGCTATTCATTGCTTGCGCCGGCTCTTCTACTCCAAGTTTTTGTTTTCTATGTAACCACCCCATGTTTTCTACATTTTCGGTACTGCTGCTTCGCTGCTGCTGTGGTCTACCTATATCACAATAAGAACTAAGTGTGCTGTGCTATCTTCGTGCTATTTATTGCTTCCGCCGGCTCTTCTACTCACGGATTTTGTTTTTTTGTAACCAACCCATTATTAACACACGTCCTCGGCGCTATAATAATGTATTCCGTGTCTTACATGAACCAAACATACACTTGATTAAGACCGACGTCTTCGTATCACACTGTTGACCCTGGTGCTGACTAGTACTAAGGGGAGTCGCCGACCTACAGTCCTTCATGAGGACATACACATCCCGTAACACGCGCGATCGGAGTATCACACACAGCTTGCAAAGATGAGTTCGACGAAATCCTAGATCTCACAGCTGGAGTGTATTTTTATTTATTTATAAAAGATATACCATAGATACACGAATATTCTGTCAGGTTGATTTGGGCCTTATTTGTTGGGTCGCCCTCGTTATTATTATTACACGCCTCCGAAGGGAAATCTTGTATGTATATATATATTTCATTTTTCCAAGAACGTTCTGTGTACGTGCTGGATCACGAACAAAGAACGGGGGGGGGGGGATGGAATGGCTGCCTCTATGCCTGTGTACAGGTACCGTCGAGAGGGCCTACAACAGAGGAACACGGCAAGCAGCTCACTGACCACGTTATTATTTGCGGACGAACTCACAAGAAGCGCAAGGGTCTGACAACTTCTTTTATAATCAAGCCATAGCAATAGAGCGACTGCCTGTTATATTATTGGGCTTTTCAAAGTGTAAACTTGGGACCTATATATGCCCCTTGGGCCCTCAAGTATGGTTAGCACGCTAGTGAACTGATAAATGACGGACGGGATAACAAGGGCTCACACAAGGTCTGCCTCAGTCCCAGTTCGAATAATTATTTGACTACTTGTAGGTGACGTGGCAGATCCGGTAGTCTTTTCATTACCGTTGATATACTGCTGATGTGTGTGTGTTCTTCACATCAAACTGGTCTTTCCACTCATCTACACTCAGCACAGTTATATATTAATAGTGCTCGTAACTGCTGCTGTATTAATAGGAGTGAAAATACAGTCGATCTCAGGTGTTTGGCGAAGCAGTGCGGGTGAGCTGCATCCACACTGTACAAACCGATATATCTATACATAATCGTATACATCTGAGATAATTACAAACCCCACCTTCCGATGGATATGTTTGTTTTACGCATGCTCAGAAGAGTGCACCTGGCATACTTTTATATGTTTTCATTATCATTTGTTTGTCTACAGGGTACACACAAGTATAGTCCTTCGATACTGGCATAGATGAACTGCCAGTTCCACATACCTGGTATAACGGTGGTAGGAGGACACGAGAAACAGCGGCACGTTAAACAAAGGTAACACAAATTGTTTGGGGGATACATAATTATCGTTCAAAGGCGTACACGTGCCAAATACGTACCCGCACGAGGGTAGACCTGACCCGGTGTGCTACAGAGTTTAGGTATATTGGTTTCGAGGTACTCCCCCTAAGCACTACGGTCTCCTGATTGTGCCTATTTCCAGAAAGGTGAAGACGGGAGGCAATATATAACAAGAACAACAAAAAAGGGAGAAAACCAAAGCAAGAAGACAGTGTCGGCATTACAACCTCAAGCTTTTAATGGCGGAGGATCGCCATTGATAACACAAGCTTTCAACGGCGCCACCGCCACCCCCACCGCCCCGACGCCAATTCCAGCCGATGTCCCTGGGGAATCTTGGGGGAGTGCCACAAACGAATGGCGCAGGGAATGTCATGTCGACACAAGGGCCAGTGCAGATGCCTGTGATTCCGGTGCAATCACCCGAGCCGCCGCCCCCACCGCCCCGGCGCCAATTCCAGCCTGCGGCCATGGGGCACGGTGACGGAGTGCTGCAGTCGGGTGGCGCCAGGAACGCAATGCCGACACCGCCGCCTAGGCATCCGGCACCTCCGTCACCGATGCCGTCGGTCGGGGGAAGCGCAGACCAACAATCGTACATGCCGCAACCGCAACCGCTGCACCCCGGGCTTTCACTGTCATCTCAGCAGCAGCAGCCGCCGTCTCTGTATCTACCACCATCAGTCGTAGACTGCAGTCCTACCACGAACCCCCAATGGTCGCAGCAATAGTAGCTTCCTCCGTACACGCATACGCATACCGTACCCTTGTAAACTTCAGTACCAGTGCTAGCTCCAGCAGCAGTGGCTCCTCTCGCGTGGGGACCATCTGTGCAGTACAGCCAGTCCAACTGGGGGCAGTCGCAGTGTGTGATGCCCCAAACGCCAGACGCCACAGTCGCAGTGGATGATGCGCCAAACGCCAACCACACAGAGGAGTTGGCAAGCGCCGCAGGAGCAATACCAGCCGGTTCTCACTCAGCCAGTGCAAACACCGCCTAGCTCATCGTATCGCTCCGACTTGTCGCCGTTTGCACCGCCTTTCCAACCGAAGGACGAAAACTACAGACGCGAGGATGCGAGGGCGACGACTGATCGGATCGTCAATCTCATGAAAACCTCTAAGGACGCAGAGGGATACGCTTTTGTAGGCCTCTAAACCGGCCAGCAGAAAACCTTATCCTCGAGGAACGACCCTGTCATCTTTTGTGACCGGCTGAAGAAGGTAATGGAAGGCGAAGAAGGAGGTTTGTGGGCTATGCCGCCAGACCAAACCACGGCGGATGGTACTAGTGTTTTACCTCAAGCAGACAGCCTGACTTCGATGAGAGTGGAATGCTTCATGAAACTAGTATCGCCAAACCTAGCCACACGGGATACTATGGTGCAAAACACGATGGTAGAGGTGTACCCCGTGCAGGGAGGACGGGCATTCATCCCTTTCCACGAGGTCACCTTGACCGACTGGGCTCGTTTGCTTGTAGCGGAGGTACCCAAACAAGGGGGAACATGTGAGATGGCTCGCCACGCCCTGAAGAATATCAAACTCACTAAGGGCGAAGCCTGGCTATCGGCGTCAACCAGGCTGGTACTTCACATGAGGGCAGCTCAAGTCGATCACTCTAGGCCCTATCCTTCCGAGGATATTCACTTCTGGCGTTTTATTACCGAGGCTAACCTCATCACCTTGGTAGAAAGAGCACTGCATTTGTTTCTTCCCCCTATGCTGGACAGGCTCTCACTCGAGTCTCACTTGGTAATGGTACAGAAACCTTCTCACGACGCAACTAGCCCAAATGCCCGTGGACGTCAACAACCCAGGGTCAGGCTACATGGTGCAGAGAGGGATCATCTCCCGACGGATTCACGGCGAGTTCGTGTACGACTTAGCCAGTAGAGCACCCCGCTATCATTCGTGTGCAGAGATCCCCTCGGGGGGGCGGAGCACGGACATCGGAGCAGTTGGGCTGCGGAGCCTTAAGCGATCCCTGGACGATGAAAGGGACGACTCTGCTCAACTGAGGACGTCCTCTAGCGCGGTCAAACGCAGGGCGCCGAGGTCCTATAGCGCCCTGCGAACGTTCGCAGAGCCGGTGATCGCGCTCTCGGAGAACATGGCTTCCCAGACGAGCGAGAAGGGCGAAGACTCCGAAGCCAGCGAAGGCGGGCAAACGGCGGCATTCGCAAACGTGCCAGCGTCTACCCCGGGCCGTCATGGCACTCCCTTCTTGCCGAGGGGACACGGTAAGCAGAGCGCGCGATCACAAGGGGCGAAGTGCCCTGCCAGGGAGAAGGGGGGTCCAACTCCAACCGCAGCCACGGACACCGCGAACCAGAAGCGAGGTGAGTAGGTACCATTGCCGGTCCCTACCGACGACCCCGAGGCCATCAGTCAGTCTATCAAACGCCACAGGATCTGCTTCTACCACGCCCGAGGCGACATCTGCCCCCACCAGGAGAAAGGATGCCGATTCTCTCACAACGACACTGTCATTCCGTTCGGCCGTTACCCCCGGAACCGCGGAACCGGGTGATTGCCCTATCCGAACTGACGCGAACTGAGATGGAAAGGGTATATGGGGCGGATACCGCATCACCGGCCAGAGAGTCGAACCCCGACCAGGACGCCTGACAGTGCGCCCAGGAGGATCGTCCTCTGGGGAACCTCGAAGAGCACCGCGGACGGGGAGAGAAGGGAGGGGAAGATGTAGGTGTATCGGTCACGGCCTCGGTCAAGAGTGGGAATGGGAGCACGACGCAGGTATGGGTCAAGGCCACGGTTTGGCATCCCATCAAAAGCGGTTGTCGGTTACCGGTATATGTGCTTGTGGACACAGGAGCGGGGGGAGGAAATTACGCATCGGAATCTTTCGTCCGCTCGGTCGAGCGAAACGCAAGGGGGGGGCAGAAGATAGTCAGCGCCAGGGGAAAGAGATTGTTCCGGGCGGCCAACCCAGCACGGAATGGAGTCCCCCCTATGAGTATCATAGGGTCGTGCGACATTCCCTTGGTGTTCACGCCGGAAAACCGAGTCCGCAGAATGGCGGTGAGGGTGGTAACCGGACTGCCTTATAGATTGATTTTGGGAGCCACATTCCTTAAGCAGAACGAGAACGTCACTAATGTTGGTGAAGGGGGAGGCTTCAAGCCAGTTCCAGAGTCGCCGTGGATACCGCTGAAGACGACGGAAGGACGCCCGGCGCAATGGGAGAAGAAGGTAACAGGTTGGCAAACGGCGCCCATGAGGGGCCAAGAAACCCCTAGGGAAACATCGAGACAAGAGGTGACACTGTGGGATCACTTTTGTGCGGTCGTACCGTCCTCAACGGTGGATGAGCTCGAGGAGCTCGCGGAATCCTCCGCAGTCCCAAAGGAAGGAGAAGTCGCGTGGGAAGACGATGGTAGCTTGCAGTGGAATATGCGTCTGGCGAAGCGAGTGGAAGTAGGGGGCTCTGTCAGCATGCAAACGGACGCCTTTGTGAGGGGCCCCCAACCACAGGAACGACAGCTACTGCTGGTAATCCCGTCGCAGCCGTATGACAAAGGGCTGGGGGCTGAGGTGGGGATAACCAGGGGAGTACAGTGGTGGTACCCAGGTAATCCCTTCCAGTGCAACGTCGTCAACCGAACGAAGACGCAAAAGGCTCAACCAGCAAGGACTCGTGATAGCGAAGGTATGCGCAATCAACGCGAGCGACACCGAGCGGATGCGTTTACTGCTGGAGACGCCTGTTGAAAGGAACCCAGTATCTGAGAGAGGCGGAGAAGGAGCTGGAAGCCAGACTTTGCAGGGGGGGAGAGACGAAGCACAGGATAACCCCGACGGAGGTAAGGTTGACCTAGCGGAGGCTAACATGGGACAGGCAAACCCGGGGCTTACGTCGAACTTGCTGGAGTTGCTGTTTGAATTCCGCAAACGAGGAGTGTTTCCGATCAACACCACAATCGTGCCAGCGTGTCACGGGGCCAAACTCCGACTGCCCCTGATCAAGGAAGATTGCACACCACATGCGGCCAAGCAGAGGCAGTATTCTCCAGAGGAGGAAGTCATGATTCAGAGTGAGGTGGCGAAGCTCCAGCAATCCGGAGCTATTCGCAAGTCGACATCAGCGTGGGCGGCCAACTGTGTCGTCGTACGCAAGAAGGATGGGGCAGCGAGGGTTTGCCAGGATTACCGGTGCCTCAACGCGTTGCTAAAGGCGGGCAGTGGGGGCCTTGGGGACATCCAGAGCATCTTCGACGGCATGAAGGGAGCGAGCTGGTTTACTTCCATAGACCTGGCTTCAGGTTCCACTCAACTAGAGATTGCCGGGGAGGACAAACACAAGACCGCGTTTCGAGACGCCTATGGGGCACTGTGGGAGCTCAATCGGTGCGGGTTCGGACTGAAGACCGTACCAATGGGCTTCGCTGCATTCGTCGGTGGGTCTCTCGATCCGTTGAAAGGTAAAGAAGTTCAGAACTGGCTGGATGACAACATCATTTACACCCGGCAAGTAGAAGGACACCTAGACTTTGTGAGGCAAGTGCTAGAGAGGTTATCGGCGGCAGGGTTGTCGGTGAACTTCTATATGTCCTGGTGGTGTTGCCCTCAGCAAGAATTCGTGGGTATGGTGGTGGATAGGATTGGAGTGCGCCCGTCACAGTCTAAGATCGACGCCGTTACTCAACTCACCCGGGCCGACACAGTGGAGGAGCTGAGAGCCCTGCTAGGTATGTCGGGCTACCTGAGGAGGTTCGTGCCTCAATACAGCGCAATGGTGGCACCAATCTCGAACCTCCTTCGAGACAAACGGTTCGCGTCGGAACGAGCGAGGAGACTGAAGATGCCATCGGGCGAAGAGCAAGATAAGCGCTGGCGGCGCTAATCCTGGCTCTGACGTCGCCTCCGATTCTGGCTCTGCCGCACTGGAACGCCCCGTTTCAGTTACACACAGATGCAAGTGAACTGGGAGCGGGAGCAGCACTCACCCAGATGAGCGCAGGTTCTGAGCGCGTCATCGACTATGCAAGTCATCGGTGGTCTCGAGCTGATGCTGGACGGTCGCCCACGGAACGAGAGGTGATGGCGGTGTTGTGGGCAGCGAACCACTTCCGACCGTACGTGTGGGGGAGGAGGTTTACCCTTATCACAGACTGCTCGGCGTTGACCTGGTTGTTCAAAAGTCAGAACCTCTCCTCCAAGCTGCACAGGTGAGCCCTACGCCTGACGGAAGACGACATGGATCTGCAGTGGCGACCCGGAGCTCGACACCAACTCCCGGATGCCTTTTCCAGGTTGCCGTGCTCTGAGTCACCAGGTGAGGACATCAACGTAGCGTTCCCGGACGACGCGTCGAGCAGTCAAACATATCGGGGCCCGGAGGGGCCGGTGTTGGACGGCGTCCTCCTCTCGGAACTAGGTGCCGACGAGGCCGATGCACCGGTAGCGAAGAGTGTGGTAGTTGCAGCAGGAGTAGCCCTCACGCCAACGAGAGGGGAGGGCAAGTTAGGGGGATTTGCGGGGGTCCTACCACTCCCAGGGCCGTCCGAGCGAATGAGTAGAGGGACTGGTGCCGGTGGTGAAGAAGACGACAGTGTCGATGGGTTGGCCAGCCTGGAGGAGGTGGCGACTGTCACAAGGGCAGTTACAAGAGCCGTGTCCCAGAGTCCATTGCCGTCACCCTTATCCCCAGCACTGTCACAACCACCCGTGCAGCCACCGCAGGCAGAGAAGAAAGGTCCCACCCCCAGCCGCAGGGGAGGCGCGACAGAGGGAAAGGAACCCATAAGTATGCCTTCGAACGTACTAGCCCAGACAGCTGAGACGCTGCAGAACTCACGACTGCTAAGGGAAAAGCAGAGATGTGACGCAGTGCTGGAACCTGTATTGGTCAAGCTTGACGCAGGAGACGCGGGAGCAGGGTACTTGGTGGACGACGAAGGGATACTTTGGCACGCCCCGACAGGTGAGGACCCCAAACTAGCAATACCGAGGGCGATGATACCGGGGTTGTTGGCTTTAGTTCACAGCACCTTTGGCCATCCAGGCGTGGCGTGCACTACCCTACTCATCCAGAGTAAGTACCACTGACCCACGCTAGTTAGGGACGTGCGCGAATATGTGCTCTCGTGTGGGTGCAGGAGGAGGAAAAGGGCGAGCAGTCGAAGAGTAGCCATGATGCCGGCCAGATTCTTGAAGTCGTGGGCAGTCCTGGAGATGGGCATCCAGGACCTCAAACAAGAGTCACAGGCCGGAAACAGGTATCTGTTGGTTGTGGTGGACAGGGCCAGTAAGTTCCTGTTCGCGTCCCATTTACCGTCGAAGGAGGCCTTGGGGGTGAGTCGCAAGCTCTTGGAACTGCTGCTAACCTTTGGTGTGCCGTTATCGATCTGAAGCGATGCAGGGGGGGGGGTTACTGCGCAGGTGGTGAGGCATTTGTGCCAGTGGCTGAGGGTGCAGATCGATTACGGTCCTGCTAACCATCCCCGTGGAGCTGTCGAGCGGAAGGGGGGGTGGTTCCAAGACGTCTTTTCGGAGCTCTGTAAGTCTTGGCCTCGCCGATGGGACGAGTACGTACTGGCCGCGTGTCGGATTCAGCGGGTCACCCCAGACCCTCGCTTACCCTCGAACTCGACTCCTTTCCGTCTACTGTTTGGTCGAGATGCCCGCACACAACTTGACTCATTCGCGCCGGTCATTGAAGGTAACGACTACAAGGGGAGGCTGGACGCATTTGTAGCAGATAAGCAGCAAGCCTTCAAGGAAGTACGGCAAGCTCTAGAGGAGAGGCAGGCCGCTAAAACCCAGAGTAGGCAAAGCCACAATGCCAGCATACGTCGTGTCGCGCCGGGGGAACAAGCTAAGGTAGGCGACCGCGTGTTGGTTAAGGAGGAACCAAACACCCTATTGAGGGAAGGGGTTCGTGCGAAGCTAGCTCACGAGCACTGGACGGGCCCGTAGCAAGTAGCTAGCGTGGTACACCCCGGTCTGGGCTACGCGGTCAACATAAACGTGCGCAACATCAGGAAGAGAATAGTGTCTACGGCGGACATCAAACCCTTTCACAGCCGCCCAAGGGAGTTGCGCCATGCATTCGAGGACGAATTCGCGCACTTCGCGTGGAGACCAGAGGTAGGGCTTGCGGATGTGTCCACCGCAGCGGTACCACTGTACACGCTAGTCGATCGCAACCCCAGGCAGGGACCCGGGGGTACGTGGGTTTGGCAGTATAAGGGCAGGTACCAAGACGGCGTCGAGTCTACCTAGTTAAACGAGGATGAGGTGAGAGAGAATTTCACGTCATTGCAGCTGGATGTGTTTCACGCTCTGTGGGAATCGTATCACGGCGTAGATTACCGTCCTCGACCGCCGGGGGTGCAGACAAAGGGGAGAAGAGGGGCAGCTTCCCGAGAAGAGGCGCTTAAGATACACCCGATAGGAACCAAAGTCCAGAGGGAGTTTACAGACCTTCGGGACCGGAGAAAGGCATGCATCGGAGAGGTGTACGACCTTGGCGATCCATACTGGCGAGTGAGGTACCCCGATGGAGACTGGTAGGAGTTGAACGCCCAAGAGCTAAGACGCGGGAAGGAGTCGGCGACATCTCCAGCCTAAACCGTTCGGTCAAGCGGCGGGCCTGGCCAGCAAAGGGGCGGAGATGCGGAGGAGTTCGATCGCCGACAGCTACAGTGGAAGAAGCCGGCGACAACCTCCGTAAGCGTGGAAGTTTACGTCAGCGATCCAGATTGGAGAGTGAGGTATCCGGATGGAGACTGGAAGGAGTTGTATCAGCCGCAAGCTAAACCGGATAAGAAGGAGCTGGCGTCCTTGGCCTAAATCGCTTGCTCAGGCGGTGGATCTGGCTGAGAAGGGTGGTGGAGTTCCGCTGACCGGGGCCGCACTCTTTTAAGCTCTGGCAGATCTTGCCAGACTTGGGGGGGGTGTTGCGGCGGCCAAGCGTGGGAACGGAAAAGTACGATGGACCGTGGTATCTTAGACACGACCCTTCAGGCGCAGAGACGAGGTGGACCTCTCTGTGGGTGCGGGAGAGACGTTTCATCACGCTGACGGTTTCAGCTGCCTCATCGTAACGCTTCTTCCATGGGAACAGCGTACTCGGTAGAGTGCTGCTCCCTTCACCTGGTGTTTACCCAACGCCTCCCATTAAAAGAAGATAAAAGAGATAGAAAAGAAACTAAAAGGATAAAGGAAACTAAATGAATAAGAGCTAAAAGGTCATACCGCTGTCCGCTTGCATAAACACATCGATACCCGTGTTTATGAGGCTTTGGCGTGGGCTACAACGCTCGTAAGCTGGAATCTACGAAATCGGTTGCTCCGCTCACAACTGAGAGCGAGTCCAGGAGAGCTCTTGGGCCTACAGGCCCAGAAATCGAACTCCCACGGCGAAAGGTGAGCAGGATAAGGTCAGCTCGACCCGCTGCCGCAATAACATATTATTGCACTGCATTTCGCGCACCCCCTGAACAGAAGCCTGGCCGATGCTCTAATCGTCATTCATTTCCTCACAGTTTCCCTCTGATGTTCCAAAGGGGTTAATCAATACAACAAAGCAGATATAATCCATCATCGATTTAACCGCATTTCCCCCCTGATGTCCCAGAAGGGTTAATGCAGTAGTGGTCCCTCCATAATGCCGGTATGTGCCACCCGGAAAAATTCCGGCACGATAGCGGCAACCGGCACTACCCCGCATACTGCCGCTACTGGTTGTTCCCATATAGGCCAAGCGATTTCACAGGTGCTATAGCGGGCAACCGGCACTATAGAGGGATCACTACTGTACAACAAAGCAGCGAAGCGTCCCCACCCCGCCATCACTGTCAAACATTCTCCTCGTCGTCTTCCCCCACGACGTCGACCTCGTCGTCCCAGAAGGAGGTAATGAACACAACAAAGCAAGTTTAATCCATCATTGATTTCGCCGCACTTTCCCTCTGATGCTCCAAAAGGGTTATAACGGGTACAGGTACAACAAAGCAGCAAGCATCACTGCCAAACGTTCTCCTCGTCGTCTTCCCCCACAAAGTCGACCTCCTCATTAACCGTAGCGCGTACGTCGTGTTCTTCGAAGCTGTCGCCGCGGGCATCCCGCTCCGCTCCCGCTTCTTCGTCACGCCCTACTTCTTCCTCCAAAACCTCCTCGTGCACCTCTTCCACATCTTCCTGCTGCGCTGGGATGGCATGCTGCTCTCGGATGGAAGCATCGTCCAATGGCGAGTTCTCCAAACCTTCTTCTCCGTCCTCTTCTTCCCTTTCAGCTTCCCCCTCGTCGACACTGTCCTCTTGACCGGCGGCGTTCCCTTCGATCTTGGCTTGCGCTTGCTCTTGTTCTTGGAGGTCCCGAGCCTCTTGAGAGTCTCTTTGGTGTTGTCGCTCTTCCTCCAGGGTCTGGTCCAGCCGCTGCTCGAGGGCGAATGCGTCGTCTTTCACCCTCCGCAGGTCGCGCGACAGGAGCTTTGTGGCAGATGGCCATCAACATTCAAACGTTTAGAAGGGACAAGGTTTCGTATACGGAAAAAAGAGGGAAAGCGTGAGGGTTGCGATAGCAGGGCCCGGCGAGGTCCGGCGACATTGTTATCGGAGCGATCCCATCAAATCTGCAGGCCACGCTGCTCGTTGTTGAACCTGAGCACACAGCATCCGGCAAATATGCAACATTTAGAACAAAAACAGGCCTGTTTCCTTGCCTAATTTATTGGTCTAATAGAGGTCGCGCGCCCTAAACCCAAGAGACAATATTAACATCAACACGACAACATAAAAAAATGCCTCTTGCGCTTGGGTTAACACAAAACTGTTCCTCTTGCGCTTGGGCTTTCCACAGTCACGACTTATGAAAGCATTCGTTTCATCTCACCTCCAAGCGAGTGCTTCCGCCTTGCCGCCTGAGCAGTTTGTCGGTCTCGTTTTCGACGACGCGGTATTCCTCTTCCCTCTTCCCCACCTCAGACACGGCCTCCACAAGCTTCGAAAACAGCTCATCTAATTCGTGCAGGCACCTGGAAATGGAGGGGAAAGGCGAGGCGAGGCGAGGAAGGTGCAAGACAGGGTAACGACGATGTCAGCATGCCGCGGTCTGAAGACGCGCCGTTTTATCCACACGTTCTAGCAGGGACGGAGGGAGCATCACAGTCAGCGTAAAGAGGTTCGCTACCGAACCGCAAGGAGATGAAGGGGGGGGAGCGAGGCGAGGCGGGGAAGGTGCAAGACGGGGTAACGATGATGTCAGCATGACACCGTCCAAAGACGCCGTATAATGAACGCGTTCTACTAATGGCAAGGACGGAGGGAGCATGGCCACCAGTGTAACCGGGGTTCGTCCGCTACGCGATCGACGCCGAACCACAAGGAGCGGGGAGGGAGAGACGGTGGAAATCAGGGGCGAGAAAAAACGTTGGAGACAACCAACGTCACCGACTTACAGCACCAAGCTGGTATATCTACACTTGCAGAAAATTACTGTCCGGACACTACCGGCTATCGATGAACCGGCAGAACTACTGTTCTGCTTATAAGACAACGCCACGGTTTCATTTGAAAATCGATGCCGAACCGAGCTCCCTTGTGTGTGTCGAGCGCGAACGTTCCCGCTACCTTCGCGAGATACCTGGGGCGTGCTTTCAGGATCCTTGGGATGGAAACAAGAAAACAGTTCGTTTAGGCACGACGGCTTCGGCTTACGATTACGTCGTCGAACGATCATTTTGCCCCGAGGCGGCGCCCTTCGACGAATCTTATATTTGATACCTAATCCCGACAGAATCACACTGGCAGAAAATATCGAAGAAAGAAAAACGAGACACTCAAAGAAACCGACTAAAAAGGGAGCCTAACATGCCCGTTCGAAAAAGGCAGAGGTAACCGTTAAACGCTTGTTCTTCGCGCCATGCAGGCTTAACGACCTGATCTTCAAACGCGGACCGCACTCGCATGTTTGTTCCGCCATTATGGCCAGTTTGGAGTTTCGATTTCGCCTCTAAAAAGCACCAAACAAGTTATGCCCAATTAGACGGCAAATAACGAATAGGGAGAGGGTTTGTCCCTGTTCATCGACGAGAAGAGACATGTACATGGTATGTACGAACTGCGTGATGATCTTGTGTATCAGATGATACGAGGTACGTACTTACGTATGTATATGATTTACCCTGTATGACATACATCTCGTGCCCTCTTCACTTCCCATTGGTGGGGTTAACTGGTGTTATCAACTGCAAATATGCTCTTTGCGGCGACCCCGGCAAAAAGGGAAGAATCGAGCACACAAGAGATTACGACGCTTTCGAAAAGTAGATGGGTTTCAGTCACGCTTATTCCTGTCGTACATTCGTACTAAATACAGCAGTAAGCCCTGACCCTCAACCCTTCCTTGCAAGCGTCGAATCCCTAACTTTTAACCCTTACTCGCAACCCTTCCTCGTAACCCTTACATGTACTACTCACTTGTAACCCTTGCTTGTAACCCTTAATTGTAACCTTTACTTGAAACCCTTCCTTGTAACCCTTACCTGCAACCCTTGCTTGTAGCCCTCACCCGCAACCTTTACTTGTAACCCATACTTGTAACCCGCACTTGAAACTTGGAGCCCTTTCTCGTACCCTTACTTGTAAGCGTTGATAGTTCTTACTTGTAAGCGTCGATGAGATCCTTCGCGCGGTCCTTGCTTGCTCCCCCGCCCGACTTGGCCTCCTTTGCCGCTGTGAAGAGTCTCTCCTCCGATAACGCCTCCGATCTCCCCAATAATTCCCAAGCCGAGTTGGCTTCTCTCCTTGAGTCGAGCACCTCGGACAACGATATCGCAATCTCCTGGAAATGGGACACAAGCGGAGCGCGTTCGTTGGAAAAACCGATTCAGACCGCTGTTCGTACATGCCCAGCCTTAGTCTACAGCACTGTGTGTAAATCCACATTATCCTATCTCCCACAGCCAAACGGGGAGTGATATACATCAACACAAAAGCAGACTGTTATACATCGCACGGATCAAAGTAAATTGAGTTGAAAACCAACAGCTATTATACTCCGTATGTACAAACAACTTGCAATCCATCAATTCTCCGAAGTATACCGGACTCGAGGAGGTTTACCGTCGTAGTGCCATCCTGTATTCAGAGGGGTTCAAGATGCGTTTAAAGATGAAACGGTAATGCTCAAAGATTAAACAGTAGGGATTGTGCGTGGCTTACCCACCGAGAAACGTTGGCGAGCGGAGCATGAAGCCAACGTTGTTTCAAAGTTATAGAAGTCACTGCTGACAACGCTGGGCGATTTGATGCTGCCACAACATCGACACATTCCTCTCCAGATTCGAAGCTCTCGTACGGACATCGGCGACACCACGACAAGAGACAGCATGCGGTTCTTGCATGCTGCAAGGTCGAGAAGGGGATTCCGCAACGGCTCCCCGCTCTGAATGCAGAAACTCAGAGTGGTGCGCTTTCCTGGATGTAAATGAGGCGTTTCTCCGCCAAAACGCGGATACGACGCACGATTAGCTGCGGGAAAAACGCCTCCAAACACAAAAACTGAGGACAGGGATCTCCTCCAAGCATACCGCGGCAACTACAGGAAGGACTATCGCCCCCGCAGTAGGAAACTAAACACACCAGCCGCCTACTCGTGTCTACACGGTTGGGCCCAGGATAGAGGTGGCATCGTCTGTGTCAAGAGTATAAAAACCGCAAGAGAAGTGCGCAATCGACGGAGCGCTTACACCACGACCCGCGACCAGGACAACGGACCGCGGCAGCACGCAATACCTATACACCACAACGGTGCGACGTGCGACGGTGCAAGTTCGGGCGTCCGGCGATAAATTCCGTGAAATTTCTACCTCTTGCCGCGCGAGCCAAGACACACCACACACAGCATACAACACGCAACACACAACACGCAACACATAACACGCAACATATAACACATAACACACAACACACAACACAGGGTTTACCTGCTTTTGGGTCATGGCGTCCTCGCACAAGCCGCTGATGCGCAAGTCAATATCCGTTCGAAGCAGCGCCTGAGGGCAAGCCGAAAAACAAAAATAGAAACGTCGGCACAACCCACCCGCGATTTGTTTAGAATGATGTTGCTTATGCGACTAGTCGAGATCATCCTCCTGCTACCATGTTTGAGACACGATGAAGTCATGCTGGAGGTAAGAACGGCAGAAAAAGAACAGAGTCAGTTCACCCGCGGTCGTGCCCCAAAGTGTCAAAGCACGAACCTTCACCTCGAACAACAACACGAAGTGAGTGTTTTCGTGCACATCACGACAACCGCAGGAAAGCCAAAATAAGCCCGCGAGCAAATCACTCCGTTCCGACGTCTGCCTGCGCCAGCAAGGGTGCGTTCTCAGTGTTAAGCGATCCACGCGTGCGTAATGTCTTACTAACTTCTAGGTTACCTTGATCAGGCCGCGCCACAACACGGAAAACAAACTACTGCTGTTTGCTGTGTCGTAATCATAGCTCCTGGACTGTTCTTGGTATACTTGACCTCGTCAGATGTCAGGGGATTTCACACACGTATCTGTCCTATATGCTGCCAACGCCCGCCCCCCAAAGTTATGTAGTATCAGGCATGTAGTAGCACACCTCTAAACTCCAGTAGCAGTAGTAGCAGGGGCGAAATCGCCGTTTAACACGTTTTTCTCGCACGGGATACGTAGTTTACCCCCCTCAGAAGACAGAGACTAACTAAACTCAAAGAGAAAACTCAACATATTCAAAACAAAAACTCAACAAATTCAGGGCAAAACAAAACAAGTTAAAAAAAAAAACTTCAAAACAACACAAATCAAAACAAAACAAACTCAACACAAATCCAACGCATACTAGTAACAAGTACGAGTATCCAAAAGTGCCAGTAGTCCGTAAGACATGCTCCCTTACCCCCGCCTTTCTTCTCCTGGCAGCTTCTTCATCCACCTCGTCCTCAAGCCCCCACTCTGCCTCGTCACTCTCTTCGTCCGCCGCATCGCCGACCACTATTTCCCCTCGATCCTTTCGCTCGCAGGCCTCCATATCTCTAGCGGAAACCCTGAGGAGGGACTCTTGTCTCGTCATTTCTTCGCACTGGGCGTAGATGCTCCGCATGTCGGTGAGAAGGGCCCGACATCGCGCCTGCCAGCAGGTGGGAGGGAGGAGGGGGGGGGGGGGGCTGTGCTCATTTCATGCATAGCCGTAGTCGTATGACCATAGACCCTCGAAGAGGGGGGGCCGTTCGCATTCTTGCTTGCCCCCTTCTTACCCTTGCTACATATGTACCACTCTGTCGGGAAAATGGACGGACAGGTGGGTGGGGGGGGCATTCACTTTCTTGCTTGCTTCCTTCTTGCCGTTGCTATGTACCACTCTGTCTGGGCATTTAAGGACCGTTTGGGTACCGATGCGAATACCCAATCGGTTCTGACATTTCCTCACATAGTGGCGTATCTTAGCTATAATCGTTAGCGCGAGGCATTACTCCTGCAGCGCTTAGCAGAAGCAACAGCAGCAGTAGCAGCAGCCGCCGCGGCAGCAGCAGCGGCAGCAACTGCGGCAGCAACAACAGCAGCAGCAACAGCAGCAACAACAACAACAACAACAACAACAACAACAACAACAACAACAACAGCAGCAGCAGCAGCAGCGGCGGCGGCAGCGGCGGCAGCGGCAGCAGCGGCATCAAAACCAACGTCGTCGGTCTCACAAAACCTCCGATGTAGCATAATACACACAATACCTCTACATGGCGGCTACAGTAGCTTCCAAGCACGGACGGCGAAACGCGCCTGGCGTATATTCAACACACGGCGACAAATAGCTAGGGCTCCACAGTCTACAGCCAAGCCATAAAAAACCCTTACCTTCCGCCGCGCCAGCTCCTCTCTCTGAACGCGCACGACGTCCTCCAAAGGTTTCCTGGTCTTGTCAAACGCTCTTCTAGCCGCCTGCATCCGAGTCTCGGCGGCTGCGATTTGCTTCTGTAGCTTGACCGTTTCATCTGCTACGTCTGCCGAATGACAACAACACGTTTCATTAAAATTAGGTAAATGGGAAGGGCGGGGGAGGGGGGGGCATTGCTAACGGCTTCTAACCGTACAGCATCCACACGGCGGGAGTGTACATTGGTTTAGGTGAATGGGGAAGGGGGGGGCATTGCTGACAGCTTCTACTCGTACAGCATCCGCATGGCGGCCACATGGTAGGAATGTCGGTTCGGCTACACCATGAAACAACGTGTTTTCCATTAGAAAATACAAAAATACAGCAGCAGCTTAGGGCCCAAATTGGCGCGGGTTGCCAAGGGACAGGGAACATGTCTCAACCATCCCAGGATGCGCTGCGATTACTGAATGACAGGTTCCTCTTTCTATGATGGTCCACGTGGTTCCTCCGCACCACTTGAAACGGTCTGATCGACACATTTCCCGCCAATTCGCAGACGATTATACTGCGACAAGCCACACCGCACCGCAACGCCAACAAGCCAGGCAGTGTTCGCATATTATCATACCGAGGCAAGCCACACCACATCGCAAAGCCAACAGGCCAGAATTTCGAGTCAAGCACCGGGATCCGATGAGGAAGAAAATTTCGCGTAAACTACGAGTAGACTTCCCACGCGAAAGCGAGCAGCCTAAGGATATACCGGAAAGACGCGGGGACTCAGCCAAGGAGGCAACATGCATCGCACTGGCGAAAGAACAACCTAACATATGCCCGGATACTCACTTGGGAGGAGTTCAAGAGCTTTGGCGGCGTATCGGCAGTGCTTCTCTCTCTCCTCCGTCAGCGTGCCCAGACGTCGCACCTCCTCTTCCAGCTGTGTCACAAGTACAAGCAAAACCACAAACGGTACGGGGGGAGCACAAGCCAAAGCAAAAGAACAAGGTGTTTCATACGCGCCCAAATGCCGGACGCGGCTGACAAGTCACGAAAGAAAATCGTCCAAAGTCGCCGAGAAGGTACGCCGCGAACAACAAGAAACGAAATAAAACCGTCCAAATCCAGCGAGAAGGCACGCAGACGAAAATGAGAGCACGCCAAACCTTCAACCCTGGTTCATCCGAAATATAATAGTCGTACGGCTGGCAAAGCAACCACCGCATTTCACTAGTCACTTGTCCAGCGCCGGCCCCACCTTACCTACAGCACGAGGTGGGGTACTCCTAGAGCATGCCAAAACTGGCTGACAAGTTACAAAATAAAATCGTCCATCGTCCAAGTCAGCGAGAAGGCAGGCAGAAGAAAAGGAAAGCACGCTAGCTCTTCAACCCACGTCCTTCACAGGCACCCCCTTCTCCCAACACTAGGGCTGAGTTGGCTGGATTCACGGCTAGTTATTCGTTGGGTGGAGGAGTATATGCCAACCAACTGACCTAGTCTATACCAATACACACCACACGTTAACCCTCTCAGCACCCACTCGGAAACCGCAAAAAAATAATCAAATACGACCATGTCAAAAAAGCCCGGACTCTTTGGGCCCACCACGGCAGACAGTACATCACTTTTCAAAGCTTTGGCGTGGTAAACGGGGCATTCAAAGTCCACTCAAAGAGCATGCCTCTAAAACCAAGTAATACCACATAAACTTGGGCCCATTTCATGGGTTAGGGTTAGCGTTCTAGTGCTATGAGGGTTAAGCCACAAACGCCAGCCAGCCGCAAAGACGCAAAGCTCCGCAAATTACCGCAACCAACTGTAAACCTAGCCAACTAGTCCAATAACTAGTCAGCGCCTTGTAGTCGGCCAACGCACAGCCTAAACAAACACATCTTCAGACGTACTAATCGTACAGCTGGCAAAACTAACGACGGTACTCCATCTCGCACGTCTCCCGCGCCGACCTCGCCCGGCCTACAGCACGAGGTCTCCCTAGAGATACCAGAACTGGAAGGCCACCGGAGCGTCGCCAGGCGAATAAAAAACACTGCTAAACACCGCTAAATACCGTAAAACACCGAAAAATGCGTGCTGCAAGCCCTTTTGGGACTGATGCCCGCCTTCACCAGGTCTATCCCACGGCATGTGTACAAATAAACCCAAGATCCGGCGTCCTTGCTTATGGCTCCAAGACTTTTAAGCATCAAACTGGGCGAGGGGCGACACTGAAATCTGCCATTGGCATACACTTGAAGCAAAGAAACTACCAATCTGTATCGAAACGTCAGTTATCTAGCCTTTTTTCTTTTTTATGCTGTGTTATGTAGCTCACTCGTTTATTATTAATAGAAGCCACCTCACACGCGCAACCACGCAACCCGCTGCGCCCGGCCATATTTCGCTAAACCGCTGAACAAGCGTGCCGCTCTTCTCCTTGGCAATTTCGTAAAATATGATACTACTGTAAGTATACAATATGATAGAATACCATGTACGTTGTCTTCGTGCTCCGCCGTAATGCTGTCTGACACCTACCACCTACCGGTATCTGGTAAAGCTCTCTGGCCGTTCTGAGCAACCAAACCTACAGTAACAACGGTCCGAGCCAAGCTTTCTCCCACATCATGCTCGCTCACCCGACAGCTACTCTAACGCACCGTCCTGCGGTCCACAAAGAACACGCACTGCATTCACAAAGAACACACGGAACGCTCTCTGGTACTCTACACGCATTGTTGGTCGCATTGCAATACACACGGCATGTATGTTATACTTTACGTACGTCAAGCGCGTCCAACAGCTACTATAACGCACCGTATGTGTCCACAAAGAATGCACGGAACGCTCAATACACACGACATGTATGTTATACTTTACGCCCGTCATGCTCGTCCGACAGCTACTGTACCGCACCGGAGTGTATCCACAAAGAACACACGGAACGATTTCTAGAACACACGGAACGATCTCTTAGGGTGAGGGTTAGGTACACGCATTATTGGTAGCATTGCAATGCACAAAGCATACATACAATATTTTACGTATCATACCTCGTCGGCGGTCTCGGAGGCGAGCTTTTCTTCCCTCAACAGCCTCTCCAGCTCCAGCTCTTGAGCATCCACGTCGAACTGCCGAGCGGTTCAAATTCAGGTTCCAAAGTGTAAAACCGGTGTTCACACGTTCGGAACTTCAGGGGGGGGGGGGTGTACTCATTTCATGCATAGCCGTAGCCATATGACCATTGACCCTCGCATCCCTAACCCTTTTTTAAGAAATGTTACAAATACACCAGCTTGGAGTTATACCGATGGAATGGTCGATACTCAGCTTCTCCAGCAAACCGTACAGTAGCGCCACAAACAATCAACGCCTCCTTGCCTGCAAGAAAACCACATCATCGTCTTCCACGCCCTCGTCATCCAACACCTCAGGCGTTGGAACTGCCCCTCCGCCCTCCGCGTCGCCGCCCTCTTCTTCCTCCCCCGGCCCACCTCCTGTTTCTGACGCGTCTCCTTCCAACGGCGGCGCGGCGTCTCCCCCTCTCCTATCATCTGCCGCGCCTCCTTCTCCGTGCGGCGGCGCTACCTCCGAAGCAGCGGCACTCGCGTCTTGCGTACCTCGCGAGCCATTGTCCTCGTTGTCGTTTTTTAGCCCATCGTCGTCCCCTCCTGTCGGCGAGGAGCTTATTAATAGTGCCCCATCGATTTCTTCCCCCTTACCCTCCACAGCCACGGCTGACCTGCGACCCTTATCCTCCTCAGTCGCCGGCCCCGCCGCCCTCCTTGTCGCAGAAGCGCCATCCTCCAAAATCGGCTCACCTTCGTGCGCTTCGAGAGGGGAAGCAAGACGGTCCTCCTGCCCTCCCCCTTCCCCTTCCCCTTCCCTACCTTTCCCCCCCTTCCTTTCGCTTTCCTTTCCTTCCCCTCCCAAGCGCTGCACTCCTACAATAACTGGATCTCTGTCCACAGCGCCTTCGACATTGTCGCCCTCCGAGGCCGACCCCAAACCACCTCCACTTTCCACATCTACCGACACCGCCACAGCCACCGCCGCTCCCTCCTCGTCCAGCATTACACTCGGCCGCGCGTCGGCACCGCCACCGATTGCGTTTTCCGCCTCAGCATCCGCCAAAATCGCTCGTTCTCCTTCCCCTTGTCCTTGCCCTGCTCGTTCTCTTCCTCCGTCCCCTTCTCCTTCTCCTTCTGCTTCATCCGCCGAAGGAGAAACCTGCGCTCGTCCCTCCTCATTTTCAGGAATCGACGCTCCGGCTGGGCGTTCTCCCTCCCCTTCTAACTGTGGGTGCTCAACCGGGTCGCCCTCGCCCTGCGCCGTAGAGCCGACCCCCTGCTCCTCCCCCTCCCCCCCTTGCTCTCCGCCATCATCCCCTTCACCGCTCACAGCCTCTTGCTCTTGCTCTTGCACCCCCCGAGACTCACGCGAGTCACCCTCCGCGCCTCGTGACCCCTCGTCCCTCTGTCCCGACGCCGTGCCCTCCAAGCCTTCTCCCTTGGCAACATCCTCCATCACACGTTCACCGCCCCCCTCAGATCCACCCCCGTCCACCCCCTCCTCTCCCACCTCCGCAGTATCTTGTTCCCCTGACCCCTCGACCCGCGATGACGCAACAACGCTTTCTTCCCGTTCTGTAACGACTTCCTTTTGGGGGAGATCGCTCGACAGAAGGTCCCCGGACTGTCCCGCTTCCCCCGTTCCCGACAAGAGAGGAGTTTCCGCGGCCGAGGCTGGGGGTGGTGGTGGTGGTGGTGCCTGCGTAAAA
>JAYJMJ010000289.1:109557-123585 GCA_036873875.1 Laminaria ephemera
CGACACCTGTGACCACGGCTTGTCCAGAAGCTGGAAAGTAAAAGTGAGATTAAAAAAAAAAAAAAAAAAAAAAAGGTCCTGTGTGACATGTGTTGTTCGCGGTACTCCAACCTCATGAAAGCCATTGTGCACGTGTAGACTGTATAGGCAATCCGTGGTTACTACTGTAAAAGGCGCTGTTAACCCCCTTATCTTTGCACTATTAATTGAACGCTATAGGGACCATGAAATGGGCCCAAATTTATGTGGTACTGCTTGGTTTTAGAGGCATGCTCTTTGAGTGGACCTTGAATGCCACGTTTACCACGCCAAAGCTTTGAAACGTGATGTACTGTCTGCTGTGGTGGGCTCAAAGAGTCCGGGCTCTTTTGACATTGTCGTAGTTGATTATATTTTTGCGGTTTCCGAGTGGGTGCTACTCGTAAGAGGGTTAAATTAAATACTGTTGTCTGGATCTGGACGGTTTGGAGTATTTTCTGTGATACGGTGGTGGTATGTTTTCTCTGGCGCTTTCATGATGGTCGCGCGCGGGCAAGATGGCTGAGAACTTGGTTTTGGAAGGTGGTAGGCGTCATGGCGCTCATGCTCTGTTTTGGTGTCGAGTCGTCGCTCGAACGCGTGTAGAGTGAAGAGTAGCTGTGAAGAGTAGCTGTACCCCGGTGCCCTACGAGTAGTGTTTTATAGTGGTATCCTGTTGCTGCAACGTTGCAACCCATCAACGCACAGCGCTTGTGCTGTACGGGCAGTCTACCCACTGCAGAAGGCAGGATGGCATGATAGCATCGCCATGCGACCGGTCGAGAGCAATTCCTTTTGTTCTTTTGGTTCTATTGACTCACGTACGTATGGACGTACAAGGCGCTTCGCTCCGCGGGCGGCATCCGCCAGCTACACTATCTCAAATAGAACAAAACATGACGCGGACAGAGGTCCATGATTTGGTGCAAATTGCGACTTGAAAATGCCAAGAGCTTCACGCCCTGGGAAAATAACCCGGACGTCGCATTCACGTATATACCACATCATCCGTACGAAAAGAGAAAGGACGGAGATAAAGAGTTCCAAAGCAGTCTTGTACCTGGTATCTTACTGAGTTGGAAATACAGGCAAGTCCTTCGCGCATTACCAGCTAGCTGCTGCTATTAATACTGCTCGTGGTTGCAGGAAAAAGAAAAATATTGAAAAAAATCGAAAAAAAAAATATCAAAAAACGATTTTCCGAAACTCGACTCAGAATCGAAAAACAGTCAAAGCTAAGCGAGATAACCGAGAAAGACGCAAAATAACGACGAAAGGAAGGGAAGACGAAGAGAAACAAGAAAAAAGAACACGAAGAAAGCAAAGAAAGCAAAGAAGGCTAAGAAAGCCAGGAAGGGTTCTCCAAGAAGCGGAGTTAGGCAAGCGTGTTCCGGGTAGGAGCTCTGATGAGAGCGAAGCAAGGTATTTTAATCAAGTGATCCAGGGACGACTTATTTGCTGAGGTAAATGTAATTATGTTTATAGCCTAGTGCTGTACGTAGCGAGACCTCTGATTTCCTCCCCAAACCATGGACTCGAAACATCAACACATTACGTAAAAAGTTCCGAATAGCGGTCTCATCGAACCATAAAACTATCGAGCCAACGAGTTATCGAATATTTGAATGATCGAAAACTGTTCCGAACCGTCGAATCATTGAACCATTGGACCATCGAATCACCTAATCATGGAACTATCGAATCATCGAATCCTAATCGATCCACCGAATCATTGACTCGAATCACGAAATCGTCGAGTCATCACGGGCAGCGCCTACCCCCGCAAAACCGACGACACGCATGTTTCACATGGCAGAGGACACATGGCACATGTCTCTATCGTTGTAGATGGTGAACGCTAAGCACTAACCGACCGGCCACCTCCATAGGGACGCCATCGCCATCGCTGTCGTTGTCGCTATCGCTTGTTGCTTGTACTCGGTGCACGATGCACGATACGTTTATGTAGCGATGCGAAGGAGTTCGTAAAGATAACGCATGCATGTTCTTCCGTTGACATCCGCGTCTCCCGACATTGTATTCCTTCATGTTATAGGTGTATGCTGGGAATAGCGATGTACGTGCTATGTGCTACCATCCCGTGAGTGCCTTCGTACGATCCCAACTCCCGGCTTATCCCATCGCTGTCATTTTCGCTTTTTGTCGCTATCGCTCCTCCTTTTTCGCGTTTTCGGGTGTATACATATAATACAGGTGACGGGCGAGCAGGTGGCATTCCATAAAGCCGGGGCTTTCTTCACAGGGCTTTTTCACTTGGTCGCGAGAGGTGAGACGCGGGCAGGAGTGTAAGCACCACCCTGGAAGCATTCTAGGATAGTTCTAGTAACTACTCTAGGAAAAATCTATTAATAGAATAATTCCAGGCGGCAAGTAGGAAAATTCTAGGTGGCAAGCCTCAAACGGAGGCGTTTTTTTCTTTCGCTCTGCTCTCTGTCTGAGAATTTTATTGGAACAGGCGCAAAGCGGTGCCTAAGGCGACCCCTTGTGACATACCAGGTATATCCCCCTCCATGGGTCCGCCCGCTGGGCATTTTTTATGCAATAGGCATTCACAACGCTAGGGGGGGGGGACAGGAGGCAAGCCTCAGAGATGAGACGGCCCGACTGCGCATTGTGCGAGCGCTGTGGCCACGACATTAGTCCTCCGCTTACATAAGGCTGCCGCTGCAGCTGCGCGGCTGCTACTGCTGCTGTTGGTTCGGATGCTGCTGTTGTTGGTGCGGTTGGTACTGCTTTGCTGCTGCTGCTGCTATTGTTGCTGCGGCTGCTGCTGCGGCTGCTGTTGGTGCTGCTGCGGCGGCGGCGGCGGCAGCGGTGGCTGCTGCTGTTGGTGCTGCTTCTGCTGCGGCGGCTGCTCTTGGTGCTGATGCGGCGGCGGCGGCGGATTCTGTTGGTGCTGCTGCGGCTGCTGTTGGTGGTGGTGGTGGTGGTGGTGGTGGTGTTGCTGCTGCTGGTTTTGCTTGCGCGCGAAAGGTTTTCCACCGCAGCCCCGGAGGCGTCCCTATCGATGTATCAATATCGTCGCAAGGTTAAGGCGGTCGCTTGCTGCCTTTGTCAGAAGAATTACCCTTTCCTTTAAACCTATTGCTAGAACCGTCACTACGTTTCGGAGTTTTTTTTTTTGGAATTACAGGTGGATCGCTTTTGCAGTAGGAAAAGAGTTTACGACAAAAATTATCCCACACTCATCCCAAGTGATTTGTCACCAAAAACGTGGGTGTAGTTGGCACTTCAAAAGGGTTAGGTCTAAGGCCTGAACGCGCTTCTTCCTATCCATTATGTGTTTTCTTTGCGCCTTCTCTCGTCTCGGGCCGCGTTTAGCAGCCCAGCCGAAGCTGATCTTTCTTGAGATTGAGGGGCATAAGTGAACGCGCCAACCCACCTCCTTCCTACTCGTATCCGTTCTTTGTTTCCTACCCGTTGTTCCTTTCTTTTGCCCATTGCGCCGCGTTTAGGATCCCAGCCGATAGTGATCGTGCTTAAGATCGAGGGGCATAATTGAATGCGCTAACCCACACCTCCTTACCACTTCCTTCTTTTGCTACTCCTTTCCTTTGCGCCGTCTCTCGTCTTTTGCGACGCCTTTAGGAGCCCAGCCGATGCTGATCGTGCTTAAGATTGAGGGGCAGGTCGACGGTACGTGGGCCTCAGTGTTCGTCCCTTTGTGGATGTTCATGGGGGCCACTGCCCTGGCGGGGTCGGCGCTGTGCTGCTGCGCGCCGATGGTGTCGAGGGGTGTCATCCCGGAGATTAGACCGCTGCTCATTCGGGGGATGTTGCTTTGCAGCGTTGGGACTTTCAGGTGAACGCGCCGTCGGAGGTTCTTGATCGCATAGCATCACACCGTACGGACCTTAGGGATGGAGAATTAGAGAGAGGTAAATTTTGTTTAAGGTTTTTGTACGGAGGCGCTCGAGCGAGCCCGCAAGAGGTTTTTGCTGGCCTTGCTTGGCGCGGTTCCCCGGGTTCCCCCTGGCGTAGTGTGTGCTGCTGTGATGTTGCCGCCGCAGACAGACCCTGGCGAATGTTTGTGATGGGACATGCGCGTGCTTGTGCTTACGTGGGGGAGGTGTGTGTGGGTGGGGTGGAGGGGTCTGTCTTTAATCGGACAGGGGGGGTGGTGGGTATGAAGCTTTCGGAGTTATTATATCATACCATTCGGCTTGATTCGGACAAAACACCAGCTCCGTTCAGACCGACAGCGCGGTACCACCCCTCTGACCGGAAGACCCCCCCCACCCCCGGCTCCCGTCCCCCCATCCCCCGGCTCCCGCTCCCACCTCCGCTGTTTTGCCTTGCTCTCTCGACGCGAGCAGCCTGGCGTTTTGCGCGCTTTTGTTTTTGGTGTTTTTGACGCTGGACTTGGACGGCAACGAAAACGTCTCTCCGAGCACCATCCTCGCGCCGCTCATCGCGCTGTACGCCCTGATCCTTGTCTTCCTGCCGCTGCTCTTGCTCATCACAAGACATTACGTTAGGGTGAGAAAGGGGGTGGGGGTGGAGGGCGGGAGATACCACACTTTTTTTGTTTCATCTTTTGCTTTGCGCGAAATCGTTTTACGGCTGGGAAACTGAAACTGAACCACGCTATTTCGTACGATGGTATTTCGAAGTACTTTTTCCCCAAAAAACTTAGGTACGGTTCTAAAAGGGTTTATGTTAGGCCCACCCTACGTTAACCCTTTTACTACTGGAAATAAAGTCCCACACTACTTACGAGTAGTTTCTCCCCAAAATGGGGGGTGCAGTTCTAAACGTGTTTAAGACGGTCGCCAATGGAACCGGTCTTCGTTTCACCCTCCGCTATGCCGCACCGTCGCGTCTCGCCTACACACGTCCGGCCAAGTCCCGAAGATAATCGAGGCCTGATATATAGCACACTGAACCCCCCCCCCCCCAAGCTCAAGATGGCGATGTTGCAAGAATACTGTGAGAGAAGTTTATTTCGTGCTTGCATTGTGCAAACCCATAGAAGGCTGTCATTTCGTTTTGAGGGTGGGTTGCTGGTTAGGGTGGGGTGGGGTCGGAGGGAGGGTGAGGGGGCGACAAAGAGGAACGGGATATCATACACATGACGAAATCGTTTTTGTTTTTTTGTCCCTCGCAGTTTAGTTATGGGTAATTAATTACAGCGAGAGGGGAGGAAGATGGAGGGGGGGGTGAGGGGTTGTATAGTAACAATAAGGTTCTTGCTAGGTGCATACGTACGAGACTCTTTTTGTTTCTCGTTGCTCGTTGCCGGAATTTTACATTGACGCGGCGGAAATTTTTATCATGCTTTTTATTTTTGTGCTGTTATTTTTTGTTTGTTGTATTTTCCTGTTTTTTTCTTTGTTTTTTTTCTTTTATTGATAGGGGTGGGTGGCGATTAAAAATCGCGACACCACAATCAGCAAAAAACGTGGTTGAATGGAAACAGACGGGCCATTCTACGGCGAGCAAGTATTATATGGATGAGCATTCCACATCACACAGCAGTAGTAGTAGTAGGAGTACATATTATATAGTAGTTCGGTATTGTACGATACCTGGTAAACACATCGTGCGCTATAATATTGAACGTGGCACTCTGTGGCACGTTTAGGTGCTCTACTCTATAGCGTTCGATAACGAGCGATCGGAGATTTTCACTTAACGTATCTTATGCTGTAGAAAGTGACAAGTTTTGGTGCTCTTTTTATAGCGTTCAATAAAGCAAGGTTGGAGATTTTTTTGTTTGTTCGATAATGGGAGAGGGGCATCGTACGAGTAAAGGAACCGTTAGGACTTGAACACGATGGCGAGGGGGGGGTGGGGGGAGAGGATGGGGGGGTTGTTAGTGGGTGGTCGTTGACAGTCTCCCCCCTACCCACCCGCGGGGGGACTAGGGGGACAAGAGGGGGAAGGTTAGTGGGTTTGTTGTGCCCGGCTCTCTCTCCCCACCCGCCTCCACCGGCGCCTTCGTTTTCTTAGGTTATGGATCATAAACATCATACAGATCACACAGATCGTGAGGATCGTACAGTTAGTAAGGATCATATCGATCGTACACAATCATACACTGCATACACTGCATAAACATCTTTTCACGATATTTTTCCGCACATCCCGCTACACCCGCTGCTATTTTTTCGTTCCGACAAATCGAGGGTGGGCCAGGGTCCTCGCTTGTCTCCCTGTTTTTTTATATATATATATATCTGACACTTCTGGGTTCTCGCGAGAATGTTCGCTGAAGTTAATGCGGTGCGTGCATTCCAGCGTGTTGCCTCGATTTAGCAGCAGCTCTCCGACTTTTTCTGGATTTCTCGTCAGAATTGTCGTGGATCTGAACATTTTATATGACAACACAATGCGTGCGTTCTTGTGCGTTTGCCCCTGGTTTTGCTCCTTACAACAAGAGTTGTGGTTGGGTTCTCGTGAGAGACTACTGGTTGAAATGGACAATAGGCGGCTCTGCGTGTTTTTCCGCGAGGGTCTGTTTTTTGTTCTGCGACTTCGGGGAGTTACGTATCGTGTGAGAATGCTCGTTGTGTGAACATAATACGTGTTGTTCCTTGGTGTGCCTCTGATTTTATGTGCTTTTGAGAGTTATGGTCGAGTTCGTGAGGATGCTCATAGCGCGAGAATGCTCGTTTTGAAAGACCAATCGATCTATTACAAACGTAATCGAAAGCGATCGACTTATTATTCCGTGCGTTGGCCGCGGGCGAGATTTTCCCGTGGTGTCACAAGAGAGAGGTGGTCAAACCCGCAATGATTAGGTATACCGTGAAACGCAGCGCCAACGATATGCGCTGTCGTGCTGTTTCCCTCCCGTTGTACTGCTTAATTGTCCAGGTTGGACGGTCATACGCGAGGAAGATCCCAATTTCAGCAACAAGAACAATGAGTGATGTGTGTTGCAAGCGTTCAGGGGTGTGTTTAGTAGTACAGTAGTAGGCATTTTCAACTATTTTGACGACTTCCGCGTAAATACATCCTGTACCGGGGACTAAAAGCACACTGAGGAACAGCAGGGCAACGCATATCGTTGACTGCAGCACAGTATATATTAACACCTAGAAGGGAACAGCACGGCAACGCATGCCGTTGGCTGCATTACAGTAGGGTACTTTCTCTGGGGGTACCCGTGTACCTACCCGGGTGTGGCAAAAACAACCTGGCAAGATACCGACGCGTGCTACTATTAAGAGGTGGCAGTTTTTAGCTGAAACATTTTCTGCAGTGATGGGGCTCCTTAACCCCAAAATCGTCGGAATTTCATTCATTTTTCGCGATATTGTTCGGTGTATACTTACGCCACGGGATTGTTCACCGGGTGTACCACATGTATATTTTCCCCCAAATCAGTTTTGGGAGAGGTATAGAGCTCCTCAAGTGAGAAGAGCCTCTGGAAAAAAAAATGGTGGTGCACCTCAACCGTGGCCTGTGCCTACCAGGGTGTAACGCCCCAGAGCACGTACCCTACGAAAGACACCCTTCCTTGCAAAAGTTGCAAGTGAGAGCGAAAAAAAGACCCACCAGGTACCGATTTTGAGGTACTACGTCTATCACGGTTCTACCTGGTGTAGTGGGTGTGGCGCGTGGCGTGGTCATGACTAAGAAGGTGGTTCTGCTACGTTTTGCTAACATTCGATGGTTAGAAATCTGTGGCGGTCCTGCTACGTTTGGTTGCGAACACTTCTTATGGTTACTAGGTATCGCGGTTTGGCCTACTGTATGTAACGCTGAGGGTGGTTCTGCTGTTGTGGTGGAACAGCAGCGCGCAACACTCAACGGTTAGTAAGTATCGCGGTTCAACAGAAGAAAGTAGTTATTAATAGTTGTGGTATTATAAGTGGCGCAACGTTTGAGGTCGTTGGGGTTGTTCTTCTGTCAGACTGGCGAGCCTCGCTACAGCTCACTCCCTTTCTCAGTCGTTTTAACGGGACCTCAAGTGAGGATACCTGGATATCGAAAATGGCCCGCTTCCTTCCCCTCGTTGTGTTAACTTAGGGTCAGGGTTAGGGTTAATTTTGATTAGTAGCGTTTTTCTCGTTTTGCAGGAGGTTGCACCATTTAGTTTCTCTGGCTCCTCACATGAGGAGCCCTTAAACCTCACCCAAAAAATGACTTTGAGAAAAATGAAAGTGCAATCCGATGAGCAAACCTATGGCCTAGGTATACAAAAAAAAACATATATTATTGCAAAACAAGAATGACATTCCGACGATTTTGGGTTAAGAACCCCCCTTCATTCAGAAACAAAAACGCCGAAAAGTGCTACCTCTGTCGTTGCACGCGTCGTTGGACAAAAATAACTCCGCACTTCGTTCTCATTTCTGTTACGATAATACCCGCGCGTCTTTCATTTGATTAGAGGGTATTTTTGCGTATCAGCGCCATTGTAAATCATATCATTGTAAAGTATTGAATTTTTTACAACGGGCAAGGGCCTTGTCCATAAAATGGTATACCGAGTGGTTTTCGCGCCAGTTGTCGGCATAGGGGGACTCTGCCACAGGGAAAGCAATTGTTCATATAGGAAACACCTATACCGTCAACTGGCGGCGCGAAACACCACCGGTACATGGTACCGTTTTCTGTCTAATGGCCCATTATTATAAGACTTAGTTTGGGGGGGTAATTGGATAACATTTGACAGATATCCCAGTGCGTGTGTGTTCTTCACATTAAACTGATATTTCCACCCATCTACATTCAGCACAACCAGTGTCCGTGCCGATGCATCCTAGAGAGACGAGATCTGTGGTCACAAACTACAAGACAGAAATACACATTGCAAGCACAGCAAGGTGATTTGGTCATGCAATGCCAACCGCAATGAATACGAGGCGCGGAACATATGCAAGCCAGCACGCCAAGACTATTTGCAAGGAAGTGCACTACCAATAATACCTTAACAAATATCGTCGTCGGCAAGACATGGGGTTTTGAAATCGTGAGCTCGTCCACATTATTGGTTTTTGTCGTGGGAATTCATGGAAGCTTCCATGGAAGCCGTGGAAGTTTCCATATACCTTTCCATCGACGCTTCCACGGAAGATTCTGCGGAAGTTTCCACTACTTCCGTGGAATAGTCTACTACTTCCACGGAAGCTTCCATGGACTCCATGGAAGCTTCCACTCTTTCTATGAAAGCTATACTTCCATGGAAGCTTCCATCGACTTCCATGGAGTGTAACAGTTCCATGTATGATACTTTTCTGTGGAAGCTCCCATGGAATGCACGAAGATTACCTGGAAGTAGTGGAAGCATCTATCGAATCATTTCTCCCTGAGGGAGCTGAAGATTAAGATCCTACGGAAGCCTCCGCGGAAGCAGTGGAAGCTTCTATGGAAGTAGTGGAAGCTTCGACTGCTTCCATGTCGGTGTCCCCGATGGTCTAGTGGGTTAACCTCGTAACCACTAACGTCGACTTCGCTGGTTCGAGCCCCCCCCCCGAGTGCATGCTCGTACATACTCCTAGGGACTTTTTCTTGTGCGAAAAATTGATTTGCGGAAAGCGCGAGAGCGTGAGTTAGCAAAAAATCGATGAAAATCGACGAGCGTCGGGAATGCTGAACCCTCTTCGCGATAAAGATCAAGGCACGTGCAGGGGGGGGAGAAGGGACGACACCTGTGACCACGGCTTGTCCAGATTCTGGAAAGTAAAAGTGAGACAAGAACAAAAAAAAAGTACTTCCGTCGATTCCACCACTTCCACTACTTCCATGGAAGCATTGGAACTAGTGGAAACTTCCGTGTGACGGTAGTGGGAGCTTCCGCGGAAGCTTCCACGGAAGTAGAGAAAAGTTTCCGTGTACTTCTATCGCTCCCATGGAAGCTTGCAGGGAAGTAGTGGAAGCTTCCATGGAAGTAGTTGAAGCTTTCACGGAAGCAGTGGATACTTCCACGGAAGTAATGGAAGCTTCCCCGGAAACAGTTGAATTTTTCGCGGGACGCGTGCTACGATAGAAGAGCACCACTTTTTGGTCTAAAACATTTTCTGAATGACAGGGCTCCTCAAAACCCAAAACCGTCGCAACTTCAGTATTTTTTTTTTTACAACAATTTTCGTTTTATACCTAGGCCATGGATTTGGTCATATCGGGTAGCACGTTCGTTTTCCCTCCAATCAGGTTTTGGTTGAGGTGCGGAGCTCCTCAGGTGAGGAGCCCCAGAAAAAAAGTGGTGTGCCTCTGCCGTAGCGTGCGTCACGCAGGCGATGAAAGCTTCCATGAAAGTAGTGGACGCTTTCATGGAAGTGATGGAAGCTTCCTCGGAGGTGTGATGGAAGCTTCCATGGAGGAAGTAGTGGCATCTTCCATGGAAAATTGAAGCCTCCTCGGAAGTAGTGCGAGCATCCAATTCCAGTAGTCCTAACGACGAATTAGGACGTATTTTTTCAGGGAAGGATTGTAGTTGTCCGAGAACTATTGACTCACTCTTTGTGTCAGGAGGCAACTCGTCGCCCGCAATTCACCAATCGTGGTCCACAGTTCGGAACATTGAAAACAATATCGGAATCGGCGCAGCCACGGTTTTGGCCCGTTTCTGGCCCGTTTAGGGTCCGGGTAGGGGTCAGGGTCAGGGTTAGGGCTAGGGGTTGGGTTGGGTCTACACCCGTGCCTTGATCTCACCGTCAGAAGTGCTTCCTCGCTCGAACAATCGTGAGCAATCAACAACCAAACCCCTGCAAGATCTTGCTTATATCGTTGTTAACATAGTTCTTCGGTTCTTCCATGTACTATCTACGGAAACATGGAAGCTTCCATGGAAGATTCCGTAGTAGAAGTAGCGGAAGCATATGTGAAACGTAGTTGAAGCTTTCATGGAAGTGGTGGAAGCTTCCTTTGAAGTGATGGAAGCTTCCATGTGGAAGGAGTGGAAGCTTCCTGGCAAAGTACTACTGGAAGCTTCCATGGCAGTAGTGCAAGTTCCCATCACTTCCAAGGAAACTTCCGTAGGGGAAGCTTCCATCGCTTCCTCCACGGAAGCTTCCGTGGAAGTAGTGCGAGCTTTTGACGCGTGCTACGATGGAGGTAGCACTTTTCGGCTTTTTTTGTTTCTGAATGGCGGAGCTCCTTAACCCAAAATCGCCGGAATGTCATTCTTGTTTTGCAATATGATATCTTTTTCGTATACGTAGGCCATAGGTTTGTTCATTCGTGGTGCACTTTCATTCTTCCATAAATCCGTTTTTGGATGAGGTTTACAGCTCCTTAAGTGAGGAGCCGGAGAAACAACATGGTGCATTTGTACCGTGGCACGTGTCTTTCATATTGTCCGTGTACTCCAATTTGCTTCCATCGCTTCCATGGAAGCTTCCATGGGAGTAGGGGAAGCTTCGTGGAAGAACATGGAAGCGATGGAAGTTTCCCATGGAAGCTTGTATACACCGCAAATTTTTTCCACACATGATTTCCAACTCATGTGTGCAGTTCTAAAAGGGGTAGCACCATCGGACGGACAAGAATATATTTATTTATCGAAACAGGCACCCCCCAGGTTACCACCTAGGGAATAGTCGCCAGATATGTTTAAGGGTTACTACTGTTTCGCAAATTCGTTGGAATTGGTAATTGCCATTTTCACGTCATTTCGCATTTTTTTTTGCAAGCCTAATTTGATAATTGCCAGCCATTTCAATTCATTTCGCAAGTTTTTTTTTGCAAAATTTACACCTGAAGAAAGCAACTTGTCAAAATGCGAAATGGCAATTTTCTCTCCCCTCCTCCCATTTATTTGCACTGAACCACTAAGAACGGCCCTATAAAAAAACGTTTTGCCGTGCCATATCGACCGTCAAATTGTCAATTACGCAAGACGACGACAACAAATAAATCACCCTACCATGCTGCCCGCGCGCGTGTCTATCAACTCCTTGCAGACGCATCTCAGGCATTACATTGATCATCGATTACTCTAGCCAGCAAGCAAGCAGGCAAGCCCGCGCTGCTTTGTGTGGACGATGACGAAAATCGTCATCTTACAGTACGCCACTGCACACAAGACATCGATTGAGATTTGAAGACATTTTCGGCCTGAGTTTTGCACATAAAAAAACAAAATCAATACCTGGTAGCTTTTACTGAAATTACTGTAGGACACTCCCTGTGTCACGTAAGACTTTTGAGTCTGGCCCAAAACAAGAGCTTCTTTGGAAATGCTGCGTGCTGCTGTACAATATTTCGCCGTCCAATTTCCTCCGAAGGTCCTTTGGGAGGTCACCCTCTCGAGGCCTTGCTCTATACAAAAAGTGCCGCTCTTCCTGACGCCGAAATCATGGACTAATGCCTACTACCCCTCCCAAAAAAAAAAATACAGCCCCCCCCCCTCCCTTCTCTATATAAGAAGCGCCTCTCTCCCCAAAGCCTAAACCATGGACCAATGCCTACTACCTCCTCCCCCATCTGTACTACGGAGGATAACAAAAAACGTGCACCCCCCCCGCTCACTTCTCCAAATAAGAACCGCCGAGCCCCTCAAAACCCAATCCTAATCACGGAATAATACCTACTACCCCCCCCCCCCCCACACTATCCTCTCAGCGTGTAATGGAGCCTAACACAAAAACATGCCCCCTCCTCCCGTCCATTCTCCATGTAAGAAGCGTCGCTCCCTCCACAGCCTAGCCCCAATCATGGACTAATACCTACTACCGCCCCACTATCCTTTCGACATGCAACGTAGTCTAACAAAAAAAAACATGCCCCTCCCCTCCCCTCCCTTCTCAAAATAAGAAGCGCCGCCCGGCAAAGCCTAATCCTAATCAATTATTTCAAGGTATCCCCTCACAGCATGCTGTGGAGTCCAACGAAAGGCCATGGGCTCCACCCCCGCTCGCCCCCCCCGGGGCTCCCCCTCTGCAAGCCACTAGGTATATGCTTGCAGCTTGTACCCAGTCTGGCTACACATACATATATACGAAGCTTGGACCTGCAGCCATATACATAAATATGCCACAATGCCACATGCCACATGCTCCCCCCCACGCCCAACCTCCCCTCGACCCTCGGATGCTCTAAAAACAAAGATTACTTGCCGCGTGAGAAAAAATGGCTGCTCACTCAGACGAGCAAAAATACAAACAATTATCACACAAGTGACAAATGCAAAACAAAATAGCTTGGAATGTTACGCCACGTATTTGTTCACAACTGTCATCTTAGGCTTGATGTACACTAAAACATCGTAACAATCCACCAGATACCGACTTTGACCTTGGCTCGGAACGCTGCACCTCTCTTTTTTCGAATTGCCACATTGAGCTCGGACTTTGGTTTCGTTTTTTTTTCGGCCCTTTTGTTTTTGTTTCGTGTTTTGGCTTTCGTAACTATGAAATGAATGCGACTGCTTTAGGTGTGACGGTGCTGGTGCGTCAGGAGGTGTAGGCCCCACGAGCACGGCACTCGCTGCAAGCGACAGTACTTTGTTCACTTGAGCGCGCCGTCGCCTCGACCTCAACCTCGACCTTAACAACTTAAATAACTGATTTTGAAAACTGACCAAACAAAACGCCACCTGGAGGCTCACATCCCTCCCCCCTGGTTTTCCCGGCCTTTTTTTCGTATTTCGAATTTGCAACTAACTGTAACATTAACGTGACTGCTTTAGGTGTCACAGTGCTGGTGCGTCAGGAGGGGTAACCCCAACAGCGCGGCTCCCGTTGCAAACGACAAGACTTTGTTGACTTGATCGCGCCGCCGCCTCGACCTCAACTCCGCCCTTCTCCTCAACCTCAACTTCTCCTCCTCCTTCTCCCCCCCCCCCTCCTCCTTCTTTTCTCCTGCCGCGGGCGCGGGGGAGGGCGCGGAGGAGGAGGAGGAGGAGCTGCTGCTGCCGAGCGCGTCAGGCACCAGCTCCGATAGTGCGACGAATATGAAGGTACCCGCCCCCAGCAAGAGGAGGTAGGAGATGGCGGTAGCGGAGATGATATCGCGCAAGCTTAAAGTGATGATCACTCCTAACACGGCGAATAGAGCAGATAGGAAGTTGTACAGTAATGCCTGTATCGGGGGGAG
>JAYJMJ010000289.1:207108-217703 GCA_036873875.1 Laminaria ephemera
GGGGGGGAGAAGGGACGACACCTGTGACCACGGCTTGTCCAGAAGCTGGAAAGTAAAAAAGTGAGAAAAAAAAAAAACGTTAAGAATAACGAAAGGATTTAACCCTTTTCGAATCCATTCATAGCGACCAAAAAAGTGACGAGTGCGGTCTTATCTAACGCCTAGTAAGAGCGTGCAGTGCGAGTATCGCCATGCTGCGCGCGTGTCGTATAGTTCTCCTTGCGATTTTCATCTCCGTTCATCCTTTCTATTTTCTCCTTTTATCTTTACCCTTTCCCCTTTCGCCTTTCGCAAGGTCGGCCGTCTTAAGGCTAGCTTAGCCTCCGCTCTGGACGGCGCCACCGCCACCGCCGCCACCGCTACAACTCACCAAGATGGCGTTCCGCGCAACACGAAGGGAGGAGGGAAACAGAGGCTGAGCGGCCTAGAGCGGTACGAACGTTTTTGCCTGTGCCTTTCACTTTTGAGGCTGATGGTGCTCCTTTTACTTGCTGATGAGGCTGGTGCTGATGCTGGCGTCGGTGCTAGTGTTGCTGGTGCTGGTGCTGCCGCTGCTGTTTTTGCTTCCGCTGCTGTTGTTACTATCGCTGCTGCTGCTGATGCCAAAATGACTGATATAGTCCACACCAATTCCTCGGTTCGTCTCCAACCACAGATTTTTTCCAGGCGGTCGGGGATAGGGTTAGTGTTTAACCCTTTCGTATAATACTTCAGAAAGTATCCCACACTAATTCCATGTAAATTGTACCCAAAATCGTGCGCGCTGTTCTCAAGGGGTTAAACCCGAGTATATGTCAGCCGTTTTGTCGATTCTGATGCTACCGATGCGGCTTCTGGCCCGCGGTTTTATCCCGAGAGAATGCGAGCTACTAATTTTGACGGGCGTCTAGAAATAGGGACCCCGTTCGATATGGCTGAAGCCTATTTTTTTGTCCGCCGACCCAGAATCATCTGCAGTACAGTGTTATACGATTATCCAAATTATCAACCAACGCACATAAGTTAAGGACGGTGAAAATATCCTGCTGCGCGAGTTCCTGGCGACAGCTATACCTGATACAATTTTTATTCTTTATGGGCGAATTCGAGTTTCTAGTTTACACCGCGCCAAAAAATACGGACCCTTTTTCGAGCTGACTGAGGCCGGATTCTGCGACCGAGGTTCTACGTCCGCCGACCGAGATTCATGTATACGATTCTCCAAATTCTCCAAATTTACCAATGCGCCCAAGTTGACGATAGTAACAAACCTCCTGCGCGACATCCTAGCGACATCTATTCTGCTTTTTCCTAAGGTATTCTTCCACCCGACAACGCGCGAATTGCAGGGAGATGGAGGTGACTGACGTGCTGCTGGCGGGGGCGCGAAAGGCCGGCAGGAGGTCCCGAGGAGGCATGCACGGGGACGGGATTGGGGATGAGGTGGGCGTTGTTCGCGGGTGTCTCTTCAGTGATTGATGCGAGTTTCTGATGCGAGTTGACAGAGAGCGACCAATTCTTCTTCTTTGTACGAAAAACACTACATATGTATCCCCGTTTTTCGTTCATCCTCCGGCTGATGGGTTAAAACGATATCTATGTCGTCGTGCCAATATTATATTTTATCTCAGTTGTAAAACACAACGGTGCTGCCGTGGCTTATGGCTGCCGTAACCCTTGCGTACCGTATCGCAACCCCACCGATGTCAGGATGACCACCTGTCTGCTGTGGTGGACACTCTCCGCGAGCGACTGGAGGAGGCGTCTTTGTCTTTGGCGGGGATGGGGGAGGAGAGGGCAAGGCTGGAGAAGCAGGTGGAGGCGAGGGAGGAGGAGATCGCTCGGCTCGGCGCTCAGATTGGCGGTGGCAGCGGGAGTAACCTCGAGCAGGCGAGATAGGAAGGAGGGGGGGGGGCAGCCTCCGTGACATGTATGAGAAACATGATCTTAATAGGAAAACGGGCATTTTGGGCACGGCAAGGCTTTTTTTGGCCATAATATACTAGTGTTAGTACTGTATTTGGGGGCGGTTAGACGGGGTCAACCACCAAGGCCTTTCTTGGCCTTAACATACTAATATTAGTGTTAGTACTGTATATCGGGGCGGTTAGATAAGGGTCAAATTCCGCTCTACGGCCATTTTGAGCGCATTAAGGCCTCTTTTGGCCCTAGTATACTAATTTTATTATCGGGGGCGGTCAGTCAAGGAGTCAAACACGGTACAGTCATTTTGGGTGCGTCAAGGCCTCTTTTGGCCCTAGTATACTAATTTTATTATCGGGGGCGGTCAGTCAAGGAGTCAAACACGGTACGGTCATTTTGGGTGCGTCAAGGCCTCTTTTGGCTGTAATATACCTGGTACCAGGTATTGGTTTTAGTATATGGGGCGGTCAGTCAAGGGGTCAAACCACTGTACGGTCATTTTGGGCGCGTCAAGGCCTCCTTGGGCCTTAAGACACTATTAATAGTGTTAATACTGTATGTCGGAGTTGGTTAGACAAGGGGTCAAACTGCTGTACGGTCATCTTGGGCTCGTCAAGGCCTGTCTTGGGCTTAGTATACTAGTTTTAGTGTAGGGGGCGGTCGGTTAAGGGGTCAAACCGCGGTCTCGTAGCAATGCCAGCAGATTCGTGACTCCTTCTTACCTTCTCATCCCGTTGCTCCGCCGTCGCTTCACTCTGTCTGGTTTGTCACGCACAGGTGCTCTCCCCGACGCAGATCTCGACGCTTCGAGGCGTTCTTTCAAATGGGGACGAAAAAGACGACCATTTGGAGTTGTAGAAGGAAACAACGCTAGGGGGGGGAAGGGGAACAGGGTAACTGCAATAGGAACGGAGGACGCATGCCACGGGCATTTTAGGCTGTCTGATGGATGGGTGACTTTGCAACTGCACCGAGCTATAATATGGTGGCGGAAGCGTAGGGGGAAGAGGGGACAGGGCGCCCAAAAGGGGGGGCCGTTGGGAAAATTTGAGCAGGATTTTTTGTTGTTACTTGTTTTTTTAGTTCCCCGTGTCCCACTGCTTTTTGGCTTGGTCCTTGCGGCGGGTTGTTGTTGGGAACAGAAGCACGGTGTTTTTCGAAGGAACTTTTTTGTGTTGTCACAGGTACTGTTTTTGTTGCAAGATTGCAAGATTTGTTCGAAGAGACGGGGGAGGGAGGCTCTTGGATTGGTCGCAGCCGTGTTGAGTGTCGTTAAGATCGTTACGATAGGTCCTGTGCTTCGCGTGAGTGATTTTATGCGCTCGGTTTCCGTGTGCTGATAGTACTCTGTCGTCAAAGCGCCTTCCCTTCGGTGGTGGTGGTGGGGGGTGTACGCATGGTAGGCGGCACTGGGGGACGGGGGTTTTGTATGTGAGGCGGGGGGGCGGGGTTGTGGCGGTGGAAGGAGTGAGGGAAGGAGGACTGGGGGGGAAGGCAACAGATGTATCAGTACATGGGAGAAGAACGACGAATATTGAACAAACTTGCGACAGGAAGCAAGCAATAATATTTGTTGCTTCCGTGAGCTCATAAGTAAGCTGTTAACCCGTTTGTGCTTGATACTGGTTCGTATAGCCGACGCTGTAATTGTCAAGTTTATTCTCTGCAATTTTACCACCTGAAGTCCCGAAGGGATTGATAAGGTTGGTAAGGTTGATAAACATGTGCTGCTGCTCCAAGAGGCTCCCCACTAGCAAGAATATGCCACTGATTGTCAACCTCCTCGGGGTACTAGTTTCGTCAACATAAATCATACCAGGTATAAATAAGGTTGGTAAGGGTGGGGGGGGGGGTCCGCTTATCCCTTGAATCGTGTACGGCTTGTTCGTATTCCTTTAGAGGGGCGCAGCCCCGTCAAAACTCTCTTCCAGACTCATATTTCAAAAACGTGTTTGCTTGTTTGTTCGTGTCTGCAAGTCCACTCGTAGGAGAACTTTCTCATACTCGTTACTCTTGGGATCCTCGGTCCAGGCTACGCTCCGACGAAAACATCCACTCCTTTGGGCCTCTTTCATCGCCGTACTGACCCTCACGAAGTTTCAGCTCCTTTGGCGCCGTCTGTGTCTAGTTGTGTGGGTATTTTTAAGTCGGCAACGCGTAAACTATCTCGGGTTCTCCGTGAGGTTCTCGGTGCACGATTATCCAAAACGCTTTTAGTTTCAAAGCGGTAGACCAGTATTAATAGTGCGCTTCCCCGGGCGAAATCACCAAGAGACAAGATGGGAGTGTCTTTAGTTTTCAAGTCCGTCGGTGACCTCGGACAAACGCTGTAACTCCATGGCTATACCTGCTGGCCACTCGCGCGTCCTCCCTATGCCCCCGCTCCTCCTCGGCTCCCAGCGCCATTTGAACCACTCTTGCCTTCGCTGCAGTGTGTGCTCGTGCTTTGTCGCGGCCGTCGCCTCTTGTCAATGCTATCGCCTGACGCTTTCCGTTGCTGAGAACTTGGCAACCTGGGAATAACTACGACGGATGGTGTAGCTTTGCACAGGGACAACGCGCTTGTCTGTCTGGCAGCCCAAAGTAACTGTTATCACACGCGATGCTCGGCGCGCATTATTAAATAAGCTTCTGCACATGGCAGTGCAGCAAAGACCTGTGCGACGCAGAGCAGCGCAGTGCAACGCCGTACAATGCGTGCATCTTGTTCTTGTTAACTTGCACGCGCCTGCTTCTACCGCACACATGCATGAAGTGCTAAACGAGCTTCGCGTTGCGTCGGTGGGACTGGCCAATCAGAAGAAGTCGGGTTGTCCAAGCCAAGAGTTTCTTCTCTCTTCCCGTAGGTGCATCATACTACGCTAATATTGTTGTATGAATAGTCAACTCGCAAGGAGTCAGCTCGCACCGACGCCGATGTTTTTTTTCGCAACAACACCAGCTACGATAACATGTTTACGCTCCTACAGCAGCGGTCGCGTCATGGCAACACACGCCATCACCAAAAGTCAAACCGAACACAGGATTCCACCCTTCTTCTGCAACAAAAACAGCTACAACATTCTTACGCTCCTACAGCAGTGGTCGCGTCGTGGCAACACACGCCACCACCAATCAAATCCAACTCAGGAAGTCACCCATATATTATAATACCGGTACCATGGGTGAAACAAAGCGCAGTGGAAACCCCATCCTACATGCGGCGTGGTCATACAACACGATGAACGACAAACAAGTGTCGAGAGATAGACCATCGCGGCAACAAGAGGCTCCCCCCTTCCATCAGTACAGCAGTCTCGATCTCTCTATTTTAGTTCCACCCTCGCGACACCAATTCCATACAAAAAACATAAATAATGGAACGTGAGACCGCCAAGACAAAGGAGCTATGAATATAGTATACTCCGGAGTATCAGTTTTCCTTCCGGTAACAACACCAAAACTGGCAGGGGGCAAAAGCGCACAGGCGGAGCAAAAACACGGGCAAGGGCGACAAAAGGGCAACCAACACGCTCCAACAAAAAAACAAGCGTGCAGTCACACCCAGACCAGACACTTCAACACAGTCGGCTCCAAGTAAAACGGGAAGCGTGCAGCCATATCCCTCGCAGACACTACAACACAGTCGGTACAGCTGCTACTACAAAGAAAGACGGACGTTTAACAGTGTGGACCCACCCCCTATTGCGCCGGTTTCCTGTATAGCTACAACAACAGCTAGACAAAAGACAGACGTGCTACCCTACCCTCTGGTGTTCGCTTCCCCACTCGAGCCCTACAAAAGCCGCCGCCTTGCGGAAGGTGACCCCTAGCCGCCAAGCTATCCGCCTGGTGGCACTTGGAATCGCCATCGTCATCGCCATCGTCATCGTCATCGGGTCGCCGCCGGACAGCAGCAAGTGTTTGCCAAAATCGTGAAGGGTATCCCAAAATCATGAAGGGTTTCCCAAGTTCATGAGAGTTTCCCAAAATCATGAAGGGTTTCCCAATATCACCAAGACTTTCCCAAAATCATGAAGGGTTTCCCAATCATGAAAGGTTTCCCTAAATCAACAAGGGTTTCCCAACTTCATGAAAGTTTTCCCAAAATCACGAAGAGTTTCCCAAGTTCATGAAGGGTTTCCCAAAATCATGAAGGGGTTCCCAAAATCAAGAAGGGTTCCCTAAATCCATGAAGGCTTTCCCATCATCAGCATGGATTTCCCAAAACCAGGAAGGATTTCCCAACATCGGGAAGGGATTTCCAAAAATCAAGACGGGTTTCCCAAAATCAGGAAGGACTTCCCAACATTAGGAACGGATTTCGAAAAATCAGGAGGATTTTTTCCAACAAGCATAGTGACGGCGCGATTGCGGGATGACGCTCCCCGTAGAGTGCTGCAGACGCGCCTGGATCGGAGCCGACACATGGCATACGCGGTAGCTCGAACTCCATCCTGATGCTCCCCGGCCCGTAAAAAAAACAGAGGGCGGGCATTCGGCGTCAGGAGCGTTTAGCCACCATCACCATTCCCGCCGAAGAAAACAGAGGGCGAGCAGCGGCGTCAGGAGAGTTTAGCCGTCATCACCGCCCCCGCCAAAAAAAAACAGAGGGCAGGCACCGGCGTCAGGAGCGTTTAGCCGCCACCACCACCACCACCGCCGGCTCGCTACGCGTAAATACGCCCCCCTATCTGTTTGTCATGATGAGTCCCCCTATCTGTTCAACATGACGAAGACGACGATAGCGACGACCGCAAGGACTACCAAGATGATGATGATCAGACAGCACTGCCTTTTCCGGATGCTCTTCGCGCTGGTGATGGCCGTTTCGATGTCCGTGTTCGCGTCTCGGACGTAGTCCGCGGCCGATTTTACCTGGAGGCACAAGGAATCAAGACGCGAAAAAAATAAAACGGCAGAAAATTGCGGGAAGACAGCCACAAGCAGTGCGAGGATAGCAACAAATACAAACGCGAAAAAAGTGAAACGGCAGAAAATTGTGGGAAGACAGCCACAAGCGGTACGTATAACAACAGATCCAAACGCGAAACATAACGCGCAGGCAATGTGGGAAGACAGCCATAAGCAGTACGCATAAGAATCAAAGATGATTCATGATATTGAAAGAGACTGTAGAGTAAGGAAGGGAGGGAGAGGTGGTAGCACCGGTGGCGGGAGGTGCACGGCCTTTCAAGGTTGGCCTCGGCTTGGTCTTCGTGGTTGCCCGCTGGAGGTGTCGGCATTAGTCTCCCCGACGCAAGCGGCCACCGACTTGTTTACGCAAGGTTGCACTTCTCAACGGTGCTATTGTCGGCAGTAACAACTGCTGCCCGTAGTATATACATATGTTGGGTATTTACGCTTTAACAGATCCTCTACATGTGTTGATTCTCAATGATTTAGGTTCCACCGCATTGTCTCAGGTTCTGAGCATGCGTGTATTACTTCAGTCGGTGGTATTTATCAACACTGCTGCTCTCGGTATTAGCTACTGCCGGCTGACCTGATACTCTATCTGGTCTAGCATCTCCCCCTGTCGGTCGACGAGCAGAGCAAGGTCCATGAACATCTTGTGCAGCTCCAGGATGGATGCTTCCAATCGCCGGACGTCGTGGTACGTGTCCTTCACTTCCTCCAACACTGATCAAGTCCACCGAATGAAAAAAACAGCCAAAGAGAAGCAATCTATCGTTTTGCAGCATCGAGCAGCATACGGCAAAATTTATTAAAGAAGCGCAACATCAGCCGCCGACGTAAAGTCACCATTAGTAGTACAGTGGTATTAGCAACACCAACCAAAGGTTCTCCCGCCGCTCGCCCGAACAAAAAGGACCACCACATACACGCCACCAAATATAGCAAGCAACTCCCTAGGTTTGAATCCAGGGTCTGCAGGACACTATAGGGAAACATATCCAACTATCCTGTTTGGTATTGCGCAGATGTACGCACGTCTGCCGTGCCCATGTCACCGCCCACCGTTGACAGGCGACCAAAAGTCAACCGAAAACTCCCACGGCCTAACAAATAAGTATCTATCATAGTGTCCCAACACGACCTACGCAAAGCAGAATAGACAATGTAGCCGCGGGTTACCGCTATGTAGCAGTTCAACCACAACTTCCGCCAATCAGAACAGTAGTCTAAGCACACCCTCCGCCAATCAGAAGCGCAGTTCAAGCACAACCTCCGCCAATCAAAAGAGCAGTTCGAGCAAAACTTCAGCCAATCAGAAGAGCAATTCAAGCACAACCTCCGCCAATCACAACAGCCGGTACAGCTGCACATTATCATTAGCGACCCCAGCACAACCTCCGGCCGGCAGAAACAGCCGCGCATCTAAACCCCGAGTGACGAAACCCCCGACAACCGCCACCAACGCACGAGCGCAATCACACAAAAGGTAGGCCGAGCACGCGCGCGCGAGGTGGTGAACTAACCGTGCGTAACCTCGACCGGGTCCCCCTGTTGCAGAATTGCCGCCTCCATCACCCGTTGAACTCCGTCCTGGGAGCGAACGCCGACAGAGTGGCACGCGAGGTCAGCCGTGGGGTAGACGGAACCATTTCTAGAACTACGAGACGTGTCTCTGCAATGGCGTAAGATTAGAATGTGGCCGATAAGAGGCGTCATCAGCGCGACGCTGCCGAAACTAGACAGGGGAAAAACGTGTACTACAGCGAATCACAAGGCAAGGGCGCAATGCACCGCTCGCTGCCCGTACTAGGAGAAGACTGGAACGGTTTACAGCACGCCTCTACGAACTCACGCGTTGGCACCTTGCGTCGTAGGTCCGTTGGGGCAAAGCATTACACACACACGGGCCGCAAACATAACTACTTGTGCGGTGCCCCAGAGGGACAGATGACGCCGCGGGCGGAGACCCGCCAGACGCGAAATTTGCGAATGGATTGTAAGCGGCCGGATCGGGGAAAGGGAGCCACTGTGTCTCGCCCGACGTACAGGGGCAGCACTAACCGCACCTCCTGCTCGAAGACCGCCGTAAGTTCCTCTTCGGTCGCCCCCGGTTTCACCGCCAGAATTTGTCGCTCCGCTTTCTTCTTCACCGAGGTCTTGTACTTGTTCTGGGGGGGGCGACGACAGAGAGCAAGAATGTCAGAAAAAAAAAACACGAACAATTTCAAAAACTGGAATCACGACCCCCCTCCCCTTTTTCGGTTGTCGAGTCGGTAAATGCAACTCCCTCGGAATGAATGCCCCAGAAAAAACAGTCGCACGGCCTCTGGAAAACGTCGACAAGGAGATCAACATACTTCGCATCCCCCCCTTCGAACGCGTCTGCGGCACCTGTCGGTTTTGGTAGTCCTTGGCAAGGTCCACAAACTTCCGCGTAAGTGTGTTCTGCAGGTTCTCCCTGACGCGCACTTCCGACGGTTTTGCCTTGGAAGGGTCCTTCTTCAGCATATCAGTCTCCTCCCGCATTGACTGCAGCAGCCCCTTCACGCGCGCCACCCGCTTGTTCGTGCTGTTTGGCGGAACCAGCGGCGTCAGCGAGGAGGGCGGCGGGGGGGGGCGGCAGCAGTAAATAATCGAGTGTCAATGCAGCGAAAAATAGAAAGCTCCGGAGTTTTGGGGCACAGCGAAAGTCAGGCACAAGGATTGGACAGGATTGCAACGAACGTTTCTATATGGGCAGCGAGCGCTCACGAAAAATCATCACAGCCAGACGAAATCGAGCCCTAGAGTCGTAGAGCAAGCTCAAGCGTTCTTGCCTTGCGATGGTGTTGTTAATCTGGGACTTAGCGTCCGCCTCCGCCGTGGCGCTTGACGTCAGCGTCGCCTGCTGTGTCAACGTGTCTAGATCCGTGCATGCCTGCGAAGGGGGTCAAAAACCGCGGAAATGGGGGTGGGGGGTGTTGGTAATATAGAGGTGACTGAGTAGACTAGCGAGAGCTGCTATATAACCAACAGAGCGCGAGGGAATAGGTTGACGAGACAACGGGTCGGGGATGCTCCAGCCTGCTGTCGCCTCCGTCTTCCTCGTTTCGTATATTCGTTGCCTGGTTTGGTCTGTTAGGGTTAGACCTCGTTTTGTTTATTCATTGCCTGGGGTGGTCTGTTAGGGATAGGGTTAATCCTCGTTTTGCTAATTGATCGCGTTGTTTGGTCTGTAAGGGTTAGGGTTAGGGTTAGGGTTAGACCTCGTGTTGTTTAGTCATCGCCTGGTTTGATTTGTTTCGAAGTCTGGCGTCAAACTGATCAACGCCAAGTATACAATACCGCGCACATACGTTTAAGACACCCCCCCCCCCTCCCCGCTTTTTCGTGGCCGACATGCGAAGATATTTCACGGCACTCTTGCCCCTTCACGGACAGCCGTCAAGGAACTCCCAACGCCAAAACTAGTAAAGTAGGTCTTAAGAGGCGCCTTGACGAGCCAAAACTATACCGTCAACCCATTAATCCATGTTTGTTTGCTTGTGGTGCAACCTATTACGAAGGACCATAGTAGTAGTGATCAGGACCTACGATACACACAAAAACCTATATATTCCTATATTTTTACTAACTATCTTTGGTCCTAATTACTATGTACCACCGTAAATACACATACTTACATTTGTCCCCGCTTTTTTTTTAAACCTTAATCACTTGATTCCAAGGACCCGCTTTGCTCTCAGCGCTCCCACTTGGAACATCCCTGCCTAACTCCCCCTCCCCGAGAACCCTCCGAGAACCCTTCCCGGCTT
>JAYJMJ010000289.1:217803-232608 GCA_036873875.1 Laminaria ephemera
TGTCCGCTTCGCGTTTATTTGCTCTATCTGAGCTAGCGTAGCGGGCGGATGCCGCCCGCGGAGCGAAGCGCCTTGTAGTACTTACATGTTAGTTTTGCGGTGCACAGGAAAATGAGTTGCTTTTCGCGCCCTTTCTTACCTCCTCTCTAGACTACAAAACTACACTAGATCAAGGCCATGGCACATACAGCACATACAGCACATACAGCACATACAGTACATACAGTACATACAGTACCCCCATTCAAACAATTCGATGGCGGCGTATTTCGAGAACTAATAAAGCAAGAGGGTAGCGCGAGTGGCCCTGAGTCGCTGAAAAGGCCCTAAATATGCTCCCCTTATCCTACTGTTGCACTGTACCAGGTAGCACACAGGGAAGAAAAAAGAGAACGGCGGCAGTGCTGGTACATGGCTGGGAGAATTTTATGGGGGAAAACAGGGTGAAAATAGCGCGTACCTTGAACTTGAGGTAGAGCGCTGATTGACCGAGATTAACCGCCTAGAGCCTATCGCCCCGCTGGCGCTTTGACAATATCCGAACAAACGAATCATACGATACTGCTGTACTTGAACTCGTACCAGTATACCGTAACCTTTTCATCAACAAATAGCACTGCTACAGGCCTACAATAAGAAAATAAAAAAAATACCGGTAGATAATTAGAAAACCAGTTAGCAGTGAACTAAAGCTCCGTGCTGGCCGAGGGCGCGTCGGTGCCTGTTTCTGCTTGGTATTGATCGGCCATGCTTTCCTTCTGCAAAAAAGCGGGATAATATCGCATAAATTTTTGTGAAAAATTAAACTCTAGCTGTGAGATCGAGGATTTCGTCGAAGCTCATCTTTGCAAGCTGTGTGTGATACTCCGGTCGCGCGTGTTACAGGATGTGTATGTCCTTACAAGGCGCTTCGCTCCGCGGGCATATCGCCGCCCGCTACGCTCGCTCAAGAAGCAAAAATAGAACAAATTATGTGAAGCGGACAGAGGTCCATGATTGATCGTAGGTGCAAACTGGGGACTTGACAATGCCAAGAGGCCCGCCGCCATGCTCCAGGAAAACAACCCGGACGCCACATGCACGATGAGTATAATACCGCCGTATGTACCTGATATCTTGCGGTAGTACTTGCGACGTATATGTCAGTCTCGAAGTTTGTGACTACAGAGCTGTAGTCTCTGTCTAGGATGACGAACCAGCAAGAACACTGCTGCGTGTGCTGGATGTCGATGGGTGGAAAAAGCAGTTTTTTAATAAAGAACACACACGCAGCAGTGTGGGTGAAGTATCAGCAAAGAAACTGCTGTTTTTGGAAACGTCAGTCACACCTTATTAAGATATTCCAGTCTAAAAATTGTATATTACGTCTAGACGGCGGTCCGTCACAGGGCTGCGTCTCAGCCGTTCTTGAAACAAACCAATAATATTATTAGTTGTTGGTTGTTGCTGGCTTCTAACGCAATATTCAAAGAGCAGCAACGACAAAGCGGGAAAAAGAAACATTAAAAAAATACGCGTACGTAAATGAAGGATCTCGGCAACACTTTTTTTGCTCTTCTTGTCTGCTTGGTTGTTTCTGTGTGGCACTCTGGTCGACACGAACGTATACTGCTGCTGTATGAACTTTGCTGCTCTATGTAGCGCCGATTTCATGCAGTTCTGATGTGCTTTGATGTGATTGCGGTACGTAGATTAGATACGGCTTGCTGTGGCTATCGGAACTTGGTTTGTTCGTGCCTTCGAGGTGTGCATGCGCGAAGAAGCAGGTTCAAAAACAAAACAAAAAAAAGCAAAAAAGCAAAAAACAAAAGGGGAAAAAAAAACACTCCCAGGATCGTTCCTGAAAAATCAATTTTCCCGTCGGCAATTAAGAGCTGAGGATGGCTGAAAGGTGGGAGAATAAGCCGAGGGCAACCTTGGACATTGCCAAGGTTTGAGTAAGTAAGTCTATGAAGGATTAGGTCGGCGACTCCCCTTGGTACTAGTTAGCACCAGGGTCAACAGGGAAATACGAAGACGTCGGTCTTTCATCAAGCTGTGCACGAAAACTATGAACTTCTTAGGGGGACAAAATCTGACGGCTATGGAACGCAAAATTATTTTTAATTTTTTATTAAAATCTGACGGCTGTGGAACGCACCAGCTTTATATATAATATACACGTATAGTCTTATTACCCGTGAGGGGACCAGGGGGGGGGGTGTACTAATTTCATGCATAGCCGTAGGGACGGGACGGGGGGGTAAATTTATCGCATCGCACTTTTCAGCGGAGCGCGATTACTCTACATATAAGGATACTGAGTGTGACACTGCTCAACCAATGAAATCACTCAAATCAAGCCAGAACGAACTACAGCAGTGGAGCCTCATGTGGAACACGGAACACGGAACACAGAACACAAACAGCAAGTTTCAGTGTTCACGTGTCCACGGTGTCACAGACTCTACGAGTAGAGCTCTACTGCTGCTACGTCGTGCTGCTAATGATATACCGGTATACTCTGGTGTGCTACGTATATACTCGTACTGTGCTACTGCCGCTGTACCTATTTACGGGGGAACATAGTAATCAGGACCAAATATGGTTAGCAAAAACAGTGGAATATATAGGTTATTGTGTACCAGGTATATCGTAGGTCCTCATTACTACCAGTATGGTCCTCCGTAATAGTACGAGTACGTATGCATTTGTATTCTCATAACCACCTGCGGGAAGATATACTTCAGTATGGTACGAACCTGGTGCAGAGTACTACCGTAAGAGCACACCTCGACGGCTGCCGTTTAAACAAAAAAGCAAGCCTACGAGAGTTGGGATGACCTTCTTCGCGCCTTGAAGGTAAAATAGCAAAAACAGAAAACGGCGCGGCAGATTGCAGACCTGTTGATTCATGTCGGACACAAATAAAAGGGGCGTCACCGACCTACTAGTATCCTTCACGAGGACATACACATCTCGTAACACGCGCGATCGGAGTTACCTGGTACTTAGTATCATACACAGCTTGCAAAGATGAGTTTCGACGAAATCCTACTGCTGTAGATCTCACAGCAGTTGTAGTGTATTTTTAATTTTTTATAAAAATATAAAACCGGCTGTACAAGTGCAGAAATCGTTGCCGCGCCTGTGCTGTGCTGCTGCTGCTGTCGTGCTGCTGCTGTGCTATGCTGACGCTGAGTATATGGGGGGTGTCATGTGTGAGTACAGCCGTACATACCACGTACCAGGTACCGGTATATAGTATACCATGACGAGTACTGCCCGTTTGCCCGCCGGTAGTATGATAGAAATGTAACTGCTGTACGTACTGGCTGTATTGCTGCACTGCTGTTGTAGATTTACCCTGGTTGTTCGATATAACTGCTGCCGAACTGGCTGTATTGTTGTACTGCTGCTGCTGTATACCCTGATTGTGTTTCTGCTTTCGTACGGAGGTGCTTCGTCCGGAGGTGCTGCAGTCAGTGCGTCAGTGCACTCTCAGTCTAACAATGGTATTGTTTGGTACCACAGGGTACATACCCGTACCTGGTATATGAGAGTGTATATCATCCGGGACGCTGTATACCACACCCCCGGAGTACTGTATACCACTCGGGTGATAAAAATAAACAAATCCCAAAACAACCACCCGATTTATCAGCCGGGTACGTTGTAACTACAACTACACCCCCTGCTGTGTCATTCCTCAAATCAGTATTGACACCCCCAAAATATCCTGCAAAATATCACCGGGGTGACACCGCGACATGAGCAAACAAGCAGTCCCCACAGGTGTGCGAACGTACCACATCAGCATATGGAGACCAGCAACACGGAGGTGGAGGAGGTGCAAAAGGCCTTGCGAAAGCGTGGCTCATCGCAGTGGGCAAAACTCTTCCGCGGCGCCGGCGACTGCTGCTACCGGTAATCAAGGCTCGATCAAGTGTTTTTTGCGCCAAACCACACCTGTGACTCCTGCTGCTGCTGCAGAGGCTCCCACAGAACAGCTCACTGACAAACCGGCCAACGCGTCTGCTACCAAGGCTCCCACAGCAGAGTCCGTCGACGGGTCAGGCACGGCATCTGCCGCTGAGGCCCCCACCGCCACTGAGGCCCCCACAACAGATGTGCAAGCTGCCGAGGCCCAGCTCCAACCGCTGCTACCACACCCCTTGTTACCACTTTCCTTGCTGCCTTCCTGGAGTGTGGCAGCAAAACCTCCAATCAACAACTGTTATTACACCCCTTTATCACACCCCTACGAGTACCTGCTTGGAGTGTGGCAGCCAAACTGCTTTGCAACTTGTTCACGCCCGTTGTTATCACACACACCCTCGAGTATACCACCCTGGTGATGCGCCGTATCAAATCCCAAAACAATCACCGACTTGATCACCGGGGCACGTTGTATATCACCCCCCCGGAGTATAACACACCGGGTGATATTTTTTTTGGAGCCCCAAATGTTATCACCGGGGGTGTGGTATACACCGTCATTACCAGGTAACCGTAATGATACAATACCATTCCGACGAACAAGAAAAGGGCAACCAGTGCGAGGAATGTTCCGGAGACAAAAAAAAGTACCAAAACTGAATCAAAGATATTCGCCGCCAGTATGTTCCGCAATAGGCGGCCCAGCCCGCGAGTTTGATGCAGGAGCGGAGAGCAAACGCAATACAGGCAAGCCATGCGTAATGGAAACGCACACCTGCCCTGCTGCTACTAGTGTCAGTGCTGCTTACGGTGTGACACTGGTGTGTGGTTGCTGTCTAGGGTATGGACTACGCGTATGGAGGGATGGGGAGCAAGGGTAATCGTCAAACGGCTTAATTGTGAAGCACGTGCTCGTCCTGAGCTGCTTGCTAGTACCGGGAACATTGGAGCATGGTCGTCTCGTTAGATCCTTCCGGGCGACAATACCGACAACCTCAGCAACACCCTCAGGACACTTAGACAGCAGTGCACCCTAATAGACCGGGCGCTGTCGTCAACACAAGCATCAGCCATCGGCACTAACAACAACACCCACCAACCAACCAACCAACACCAACCCACCTTCTTGACCGCATCGATGTCCTTCTTCACAGAATTGACCTTGTCGAAGAACCCTTCCATAAAGCCCCCCGCCGCTTGCCCCCCACCAGCGCCCGCGCCGACTCCACCATCCCCCGTGTCATTAATATCAATTGCGATCTCAAAAGGAGCCGCTCCGCCACCAGACGACCCACCCCCCCCCGTTAATTCGCCGAGTCGATCATTCATTGCTGCGAGCTGCTGCTACGTGAGAGAACGGTAAATTACCAAGCAGCTCGTTTGCCAAAAAAACGCGGCGCAAAAGGCCAACCCCTAATAACCCTCAGCTCCGGGATCTATCTATTAATAGCCAGCTCCAGCGATGGAACGAGGGGTCCGTGTGGGAGTGGTGCACGAGGAAGGCGTAAAGCGAGGACGAAAGCTCCTTGCACGCTCAAGCGAAAGAAGCACTCTACGGCCGCTATCCTTGCTCCTGTTCCTCTAAAGGTTCCTGTTCTTTCCCCGAATGTTGGGTTTCCACAAGATTTTGAAGGATGTTTTTGGCGGTTTCACATTTTTGTATAGAGTGATTGAGGGTTGTCCGTCTACGACATCGCTCGAGAAAATGCCGTAGATTCGTAGATCCCGCACCAAACTACAGCTGTCTGCTGTCTGCCCACTATGCGCACTATGCGCACTTCCATGACCCCCCAATTTCCAACAGGAGAGAGACACCACCCCAAGCAACCCCTAGTGCCCACCACGCGCAAGGTCCTTAGATGAACCCCTCTGAGGCAGAAACAAGCGATAGTTCTAGCTCAAGTTGCGCGACCGTCGAGCCCCCTTCCCCTGAGAGCGCGCGCCCAACAACACCAAGACGACGAGCAAGTAACGAACACTCGAGAGGAGAAGAAGGCTGGAGCTCGGTCGAACACGCGCGCAGCGTCTCGATATCGCCATCGCACTTGCGGAGCGCGGACATTGGTGACAACTCCCCACACAAGGGGTTTGGCCTCCGTGAAAGGTGGGAAGTGTCCTGAAAATGTTGTTGGCAGGATTTTCATGTGTCTGGGATAACATGAGGGGTCATATTTCTCTTCGTGATCGAGTCGTGCAAATGCTCCGGGGAGGTTACTTGACAAGAACATACATTGAAGAACATGAACCTTCAGTCTACCTCGCTGTTTTTAAATCTTGTCTTGCGCACCACATGAACTTTCGCTGTATTCGCTGCTTTCAAATCTTCGTTTTGCGCTGCCTGCGCGGGTAACCAGCTGATGCCTCGGTGAAGTACAACGACTGCTGACTGCTATACGCGACGTACTAATCCTCGGTTACTGACTAGAAGCAACGCTTGACAAAGCTCTTCTCCTATCACTTTCATTTGCACCATAGGAATAAGTGAGATATTTGACGAGAAAGGGGGAATCTCGGCGCCTACGAAGCGAGCATTAGCGCAATGATTTCGAAAGCGAATAAGCCTTCAGCAGGAGGTTCCGCCAGGACCAGGAATCCTTCTGCGCCACACAAAGGGTAAACTGTTTACGTACCAGGCCCAATAGGGTTCTACAGCTGCTACTCGTAGAGGCTAACCCTGAGGTTCTCACCGACATAGCTCACATTATTGTCATAGCCTATCGGCCAGAGCTACTCGCATGTGTTGATATTATAATAGACGCGCAGTAGTATCTGCAGACGTACGGGCTCCTCGTACAACCACTTGAGAATACTCGTATACGCCAGGCAGATGCCTATTTAGACTAACCCTTCAACTACTGCAAAACAAAATCCTACACTAACTCCAAGTGGTTTGTCGAAAAAAAGGATGATGCAGTTCTAAAGGAGAGCCAGAAAAACAACCCATCTCGTCACTTCAGCCGGTACCTTTTCGCGGTTTCTTCAGCAAAACAACCGCTCGATCAAGCGACCCCACCTCGTTTCTATAAAAAACACGATACCTGGTACAAACAATTCAGCTGTGAGATCGAGGATTTCGTCGAAACTCGTATCGTTTTCCACATGCGCGGTTTTTATTATGAAAAAAAGTTAACGACAGCTACCGACGTATAGCCAACTAACTGAAGGCTGTACCACCGATCGTTTATATGCAACAGGGCGTTTACGGAACGCGCCACACAGCCAAAGAAGAGGGCGGCACACGTCGACAGAAAACGTTCTGGGGAGGATCCAGCCCTCTCCTATCCCGGGGAGGGGAATGGCGGTAGCGGTCGCGGAAGCGGCGGCGGCGGTGACCACAGCACCACACCGGTACACGGTTACCGTTGTGGCACAGAAGAAATAGACGACAGGTCCAACGGCACGTCAACACAAGAACTTCAGTACTCCCCGACTCACGCCCGCCACCTGCCCTCAAGCGAGGTTCCAACACCCAGGGGCAGAGACCGAAACACTGCCGTAAAATCTTCTCAATCAGCCTCGTCGGTGCAGCGCCCATTGTCCGCACCGCCGAACTCCTACCCACGCGCCCGCAACTCAGCGCTGTCGCAAGAAAAGTCGGCCATGTCAAGATCAGGGTCTGGGGGGGGGGCGGGAAAGCAGAGTTCCCGCAGGTATAACGTTAGGTACAGCGACGACGGAGCCCAGGTGGAGAAACGAGCGGGAAAAAGCCGGACCAGCAGTGAAAGCGAGACGGCGCAGCAGCAGGCGCGGTCGAGGTTGTCGTCGACCGGTGATTCGTCCCCAGAAAGGCGACGGAGCTATGAGGTTCAGCTTGACGAGCAAGAGCAGAAGTCGCGGGAGCGGTTGGAGGAAATCGCGTTCGAAAGTGGGGAGAGCTTTTCGGAGGAGAAAGGGATTCCCCTGGCGTCGGAAGATTTTGGCCTAAGGCGGTGGAAGGAGTACGCTGTGCTGAGGTGAGGAACGACAAGTTCTTGCGAGAAATATATATTGTTGAGAATAGTGACAACTCAATTCGATGTAACTGTAACAGCAACTGTAAGTAACTGCAAGTAACTGTTCGTACGTAACTGTAAGCAAGTGTAGGGGTTGCTTGGGTCACACAGCAGTAGTCGTACTTCAAGTTTGCGGCTGCGTTTGTTCTACAATTTCCCCGACTAGGCTCAACGCTTGCAGCGTGCTTTGCTTCACGCTGAAAACATGGCCAACGTTGAGGCCAAGGAAAGGCAGTCGTTGGGAGTTGCGGGGGCGCAAGAAGGCCCACAACACTACAGTACACATCCACGCATATGTATTGCGCAGGCTCCCAGCAGAAAATATGATTCACGTAGAGAACAGGGTTCCCATACCGTTATCTACCACTATGGACGGGAATGTAAGTACGGTTTCATATTCGTATTAATTCCCTAACGATCCTTGTATTTACGTCCATCGTGACATTAGCGAGGACAGTATATCCCCAGACGTCCTGGGATACCACCCCGTCTAACAGGTTGAGTAGGACTATTAACACGTTTTTGTTGGACCACTCCTATGTTTCCCTCGCGGGGGAAGCTGCTGCTCCGACCCTCCGATCTCCGCCAGCTGGGCACGGCGCTTACATTTTGTTTCTCGTTCAGGGCGCATACTGTAGTCTATGAGAATAGTATTACTGACATGTCATGGTGGATGCTTGTTGCGTGTCCCCGATGACAGAGACACGCATCACACAAGCGTGGGCATTCACGGCTAGACGCGAGAGGCATGCGCACCGCCGGTCGTGTCGCGTCGATTAACCCAATACGCCCCCTCCTTCCCACCCTGCCCCCCTCCCTTTCTCCCTCTTTGCCTGTTCCCCTCCCTCCTTCCTTCTCTTTCTGCCACAGACGGCCAAATAGGAAAGGATAAGATGAGAAAAACAAAAGATGTAAAATATGGAAGAAACGTAATGAGCGCCCAAACGTTGGAGGTGTCTCTACTAGCAGTAGGAACGGTGCTCCGTCTCGAAACGGATGCGCAGTCAATGTCCAAATGACTAAGGCAAGCAACAAATGATTACAACTCCTTGCCCCCTCCCTCCCTCCGTCCGCCACTCCCTCCTGCGGTTCGCCCTGTTTGCCCTTTTGACTCAAACTGCGCGAGAAGACACGGGGGCACTCGGCGTTTCTTCAACAGCAAGCACGGCCGAGACATTCTCTTGGAGACCGCTGCCACCATTCGCGCGGACGAGGTGAGAAAAAAACGGCCGAAAATATATCGAAAAGCGGCATTTTTCTACCGAAAAGCAGCAGTTTACCACCAAAAAATGGTATTTTGTCACCGAAAAATTGTATTATGCGACTGAAAAGTGGACTTTGCCTCCGAAAATTGGCATATTTTGTAGCTTTTCATGCGGAAATCGTTTTGCGTAGAAACGTGTGGTGGTGCATGGGCATAGAATTGCATTCGCGGCGTTGTTGAACCTGTTTATTGCTACTGCTAAAATAATCCCTCTTTAAATCCAGGTTACCTGTCCCCAAAACGCTAAAAGAGGTTAATGATAGCACGTAGTTCCTATTTTAGAGAGTCAGTTTCGTCACGATTCTCATGAGACCGCCATTCAGAGTTCGCGAAACGCAGGAACTACATGCCAATCAGTCGCAAAAGTGCGTTGTGTGTGTCACCGGGCAGTCAAAATGTTGCATCGTCCGACCGACCAGTGTCACCAAGACTTGCCTATCAAGAGGAAGCAATAGAGCAACATGATACAATAACAACAAAACCATCTTCTTGTGAGACGCGAGCTGCATCAGCGTTAGAGTATCACTGACAAAATTATTGAGTGGACAAACGTCTTCGACAATATCAACAACCGTGACCACTTGTCTGGCTTGACCTTCAGGTGGACAACCTGACCTCCGAGCTCAAAGACACCAGAGCGCTGGCGGAAGAGCTGCATTCCGCTCTTCGCGTTGAGCAGTCTGCAAAAGCAACCTTGCAGGTGAGACAAAAGCGGACGATGGCATTACGCATTTACCCCTTACGTGAGGCAGAGGCGGAGGGGGGCATTGTGTATTTACTTACCCTTTACACCTGCAGGTGAGACAAAGGCGGAGGGTGCCATTACGTATTTTCCGCTTGAGCCTTTTAGAATTGCATCCACTAATTCCAAAGTACCTGTCCCCCAAGACGTGCGAGCGGTTCTAATTAAGCCTGCACGCGAGGCAGAGGCGTAGGGGGTCATTGTGTACTCTACCCCTTTGGCAGGCGTGTTTGCCGATTATGACCAAACAAATCCCAGCAGGTATCGCGTCCTCGATCTCGACATCGAGACGATACGGGTTAGAGACCATACGGGTTATTACCTCGATAAACGAAATGTCAATTTTGACGATAATCAACAGGGGGGTCCGCCGGCACGCTCCCGGGCGTGGTTGGACACGTATGCGCCTATAGCATAGTGTGAGCCGTGTTTTCTTACTGCACACGAAGATTTTCAGGGGGGCGATGTGGAGTGTAGAGGTAATTGTTGGAGGGAAAAACTAAGGTATGCCGTCGGTCGGCAGAGAAGCAAAATAGTGTTAGCTGTGAATATGTCGCACAGAAAATCGTTGCTACTGGGGTCTCCGCTCTTCCCAAAGTACTGCTCTGCAAGAACCCCCCAATACTAGATATACTTGGTAGTTTATTTTTTATTTCACGATACTTGAAAAAATGTGCTGAAACGAAAAATCGACTCCCCTAACCTCACGCACCACCGCACTCTCGTCTTCCCGCCGCCTTTTTGCAACTCCGTGCGCCCACCCCCCCGCCACCCCCGTATGGTCTACTCATACCTCTCGTCCACTGTGCGCCGACACCCGCCGCTTTTACAACTCCATGCGTCTCCCTGCCGTCACCGTACGGTTTACACCGTATGGTCCACTCGTACTTCTCGTCGACTGAACGCCGGCATATCCGCACGAACCTGCGAAACCTGCCGTGACGCTTTCGCGCGATGATTTTGACGTGACGTTTTGACGCGTCACGCGATGGTTTTGACGTCATGGTTTGACGCGTCACGCGATATTTTTGATGCGACGGTTTGACGCGTCAGGCAAGAATAGTTTCTTTGGAGCAAGAGCTGGAAGGGATGGACTTCGCCCGTAGGTAAGCGGCCCGATCAGATCAGATCAGATCAGACCAGATCAGATCAGATTAGATTAGATTAGATCAGATCAGATCAGATCAGATCAGATCAGGCATGGTTAGAGTAGACAGCGTCAGTTCCCCTTGCAGGAATGAATGCATTGCGATTACCTGCACATTTGATGTGCGACGCGCCGCAAACGTAACTCTTTCAGAACTGCAAAAAAAAACCAAAAAATATCCCACACTAATTGCGAGAATTTTCCCCCCACAAACGTACAAACGTGGGAACAGTTACGAAGGGTAAAGGGGAGGTGCTTTGAAAAGAAGGAACACCATCACTTCAAACGCAGCAGCTCCAAAACATATGTGTTGTAGCGATGCATCCGTGAAATTAACAAAACCATTCTCCCCACACGTACTTGTCCGGTCGATACCTTGTACCGGTACGTATTGATGAAGGCGCTGGCAGCGGGATGACGCCAATTTACGCGAGCGAGGATCAAACCTGGAGAGGAGGCTGGCAGGAAACACCGGAAATCTGCGGATGTTTCTGTTCGGTGCTGGATCGAGGGGAGAGGTGGGCAGACCCAAAACAATCACAATTGCGATGTGAATGCATCACAATAAGTGTATGCGCGTTGTTAGGCTAATGTGGGCAACAGCGTGTGTGTGCTTTACGTTTGTTTCTTTTGAGGACAACCGTGTGCATGTTTTTGGTTGTTTCATACTGCGTCCCTCCTTTGCAAAATTAATAAAATTACCAACCCCCCGAAAAAATAAAAAAATAATTAATTAATTACACTACCCCCCCTATGTTAATAGAAATTGATCAGTTGTGTGCTAATGTGGACAACAGCATGTAAAATATGTTTTTTTTCGTTCCAGGACAACCTTGTGTATGATCTGTGTTATTTCAAACTCGTCAGTAGTCTGATCTAGTGAGTGTGTCTTAAATTCGCCGTCCAGGGCATAGTGCCGACTGACGCCGAGTGTTAGATGGCTAGCTCGTATGCTACTATTCATGATACAAAATTCGGATCTGTGATTTCTCTGATGGCCCTCACTAGCACCACCAGCACCAGGGACAAATCAGGACAAATCCACCTGACGAATCCCCGTCTAAATCCGTATAGTAGACGCGTCGAAAAGCAGAACCAGGACAAATCCACCTCACGAATCCCCGTCTGAACCCCTAGAGTAAACGAGTCGTAACGCAGGCTTTAGTAGGTCTACGCCGTCTACTTTTAGGATGTAAGCTATTCATTGATTCATTGATTCATTGCAACGCCGCTCGCCGTCCCGTCGGCGATCGCTTCCGCAGCACACCAGACCTTTGTTTTGTCCTTATATATTTGACGTTGTTCCATGTTGTCCTTATTTGTTAGATGTTGTTGTTGTCCTTGCTTGTTAGGCATTGATGCTGTCCTTACTTCTGAAACTTTGATGTTGTCCTCTACTTGTTTGACGTTGATGTTGACAGTGGCTGATGTTAAAAAATAGTCCCAACATTGATGTTGACAGTGATGCCTTAACATCAATGTTGACATCGACATTGATGTTGACATCGATGTTAGCATTAATGTTCACATCTTGACATTGATGCTGATACAGATGTTGGCCTTGATGTTGGCATTAATTGATGACTTCCGACAAGCCCCAACCCCCCCCCATGCTTGGCCACCGTGTTATTATTTTTGTTTTATGACAGCAGTCAGTGTCATCGGTCGCTTCTCCACTGGCCACTGACATTGACGTTGATCCTAACATTGACGTTGACGCTGATGCCAACATCAATGTTGACACTAATCGATTATTTCCGACAAGCCCCAATGCCCCCCCTCCCGCTCCCATGCTTGGCCATGGCGTTGTTTGTTTGTTTTTCTGACAGCAGTCAGTGTCACCGGTCGCTTCTCCACTGCCTTGCAGCAGCATACTTGCTGTGACCTTATTCCTAACATCGATGTTGAAACTGATGTTGACCTTCATGCTGACATTAATGTTAGCATGAATCGATGGCCTCCGACAAGACCCCCCCACCCCCCCCTCCCATGCTTGGCCATCACTTTATATATATATATATATATTGTGGGAGCAGTCAGTGTCACCGGTCGCGTCTCCACTGGCCTGCAGCAGCAGGCTTTCTGTGCCCAGGGGCAGATCGGCTGCGGCCTCAAGTCGGAAACACAGCATCACGGGCTCTGCCCGCAGGCCGTCGATCGTATCGTCGACCGGAACGGAGGAAGCGGGGGGTTCTTCGGGTACGGCGGGGGAAGGAGACATGCGCAGGTGACAGTGTTAAGGCCCTCTAAGGCCTTACCACGACAAAATGTTGTAGCTCTGGAAGACTCTTTAACTCCTTAATACCTTAACATGACGTAGTGTTCTCGCTCTACAACTTTCATATGCCAATGTATGTTGTACTGCTGTACGGCCAGTACAGGACACCGGTTTTCATGGCAGGAATGGCTGGGTTTCTTATTTGAGAATTTGGTGCGTTCCTCTACATAGCGACCCCCGAAATTCCTATTCTTCTGCACCAGTAGTTTTTGGTGCATGCTCGCCGCAACTAGTACCCACGTCGGCCCAGCGTCGTACTGCTGTGGTACTGTGTCATACTGTACAGGTTACGGGAAGCGGCGGCGTTGGAGAGGAGCGAACTGCGCCGGAGGCACGACGTTGAGGTAAGAGCGACTTCAACTTGGAAGTTGCAACCGGTACATATGGCATTTGGCATCGGAAGATAGGACAAGAGTTAGTCTGTGGTGTAGGCAAGGGAGTGGTATTCGTAGTCGTGTGGAATCAACCGACTGTTCACCGCCCGAAGACGTTTCCGCATACATTGCGAAGCTGTTACAAGGTAATGTTGGAGTAAATCGGAACGTCTGCCGTATCATTCGCGGTCGGGGGTGTCTGAGTAGGATAAACTCTTCACGTATACCGGTATTTGTATGTTTGGCGTTTGATTGTTGACCCGGTTTTCATTAAGTTTGTTTTTGTCGAAAATTGAAAATTGAGCGATTCTATCCATCGTCGGTGCATCTTGTATGAAACGGCTGCTTTGCACAACCTATATCGGTACGTAGTCTAGGATCCTTGCGGTGAAACGTACGGAGTACCAGGTATTTATTAAGAGCCGCGGAGCTCTTTCGTGTGGTATTTTTATGCATTCATAACCAAAGATATCAAAAGGCAGCACTTTCACCCCTTGACCGACAGCAAATATTGCCTTGACCGACGCCAAACCACTAGGTTTTAGTGTGGAACACTCGGCCCCACACCCTTGACAGCGCATGTTTTCCCTTGCATGACATGTCTCCTGACATTTTTGTTCAGAACGTTTTTACTGCTTCAGTGGTTATGGCGGCCTATCCTGTGTGCATAACCTGTGTGGTAAGGAAGCCGGGAATGAAGCTTCGCACGTAATTGGTGTCTGATTGGGTCGCCATCTGAGGCTTTCGACCCTTTCCCAGCTTTCTCAACACAATCCCCAACGGTTCCAAGTGCTTATGCCGACCACTACAGACCACTACAGACCACTACAGACCACTAAAGCAGTTACGCGGGATGTATATATGTGCTTGTATCAACCATGACGAATCTATATCGTGAAGGTGTCGCCCACCGGGCTACCTGTAAAAGCAATCAGATTTTGTCCCCCTCTGAGAAGTAATTTTGCGTCCTATAGCAGTCAAATTTTGTCCCTTCTAAGAAGTTTATAGTTTCCGTGCACAACTTGATTAATTGAAGGCGAAGACAATAAACACGCATTACATCAAACCAAAAAGGCCGTCTCCCATTAAA
>JAYJMJ010000289.1:242720-255806 GCA_036873875.1 Laminaria ephemera
GGGTTGGTTGGCCTTGGGCTATGAAATTCGTCGGTTTCAATACTATTTTTGCATTTTTTCCAACCCAATAGAGTTTGAAATCGCAAACACCCTAATAATAGGCTGCGAGTTGGCTGACTATAAGTGCTACCAGGTACCTCGTAACTATTATGGCAGTTATTATGGCAGTTATTATTAGTTAGGTACTCGTACGGGTATTTGCGGAGCTCTGCGTTTTTGTGTCTGACTGGCGCGTTCGAAGCTCGCAATGTGTTTCACATCGGTAAATACTAGAAGCCAGTTGGTTCGCTTCCTCTCTTTACTTCACTCCTACCTGGTAACTAATAATTAACCATTGAGTCCAGCCGACTCACAGCCCTATTAGTACTGTGAATAGTACTATTAATAGTACTAGTAGTACCTTTGGGACTTCAGAGGGGGGAAGTCGTATAAAAAATATGGGATCATTACGTCTATGGGCCAGACGAAGCAGCCCGGGCAGAGGGGATGTGATGTGTCCGAAGTGCAAGTAAAGGAGATGTACGACACACGCGCAGAATGACGATACTTTCACTACTGCTGTTGCACGCGCTCTTCCTATTGTAGAAGGTTGATTGGAAATGAGAAGACCTTGTTTATTTGTCGGTTTTTACATCGCTATTACCTGGTGTCTCAGAGTCATTAACATCTACCGGTACTTCGAAGTATGCTGTTAATCAGGAACGTGTTGCGATTAAAGTATGTGTGAACATCAAAATGTGCGACCGGCATTCGCGAACGGCTAGGGTCAGGGTTAGAGAGCCGTGACTATTTAGTATAATAAGTGCCCCCCTTTAAGGGACCATAGTGCGTCCGGGCGGAGAGGTCCCTTATATACCGACGTACCTTGTCAGATTTGGCACATCCGGCACTTTTGGAGCACATGTCGTTCTTTAGCAATGTATGTGGCGTTTTGCAACCGGGAGACAGTCTATTGGCCCATTTTAAGGGACCTGGGGTCCCATATTTAATGTTTCGTCCACTTTAGGGGACCTGATTCTTGAAGTGGAAACAAGCGGTGCGCAGGAATTTGAGGTCCCTTATATACCGTTTTTCCGTATCTCGGGGTCCCTCACAAGGGGCTACCTGCTGTAGTTTAACCTGTCGGTCTCATGAAAACTAGATTAACTCCTCCTTCGAGATTGTGAATCTTACTCTTATTACCTCTTTGGTCGCTGTGCCCGGGCCCCAAGAAGGTTAACAGGACTGCTGCAGCTCGAGAAACATTGCGGCTGGTCTTGTGGTGGGGCGCGCGGTGGGAGGGAGAATATGGAGGCGCTTGTTAACATCGCCTACGACCGCATCAGCGAGGACATAATCCTTCTCTACGATGCCATGCGGGCCTACAACGAGGTATATTGTGAACTAAGTATATATGCCTGGCATTTATTTACTGATGTGTGAGTGCTCTATGATACTGTGGGTAGTACTTGTGCCCGTGTTGTAAGGCGTACCTGCGATCACTTCTCGTAGCATATACCTGGTACCACTATGGGCGTAAATGTAAGGACCGTTGGGATATTGAAATGAAATCCAAACGGTCATCGCTGTACAGTTTTCTCCAGAGTGGTTATACCTGATTGTTTTCAGCATTCAACTCGCTGTGTGGCACCGCCTCTTTCCATTTTTAGTGTATGATAGCAATAAACAGGAATGCTACGTAGCCCAGGCTGGGTTTATTACTTGGAAAAGCGTGTGTTCTACACTGACTTCAGCATACCGGGTTCACTGTATATGATGTATGTGCTGTGTGCGATGTATGCTCTGTATGTGATAGATGTCATGTGCGTGATATAGGTGCTCTGTGTGTTGTGTGACAGCGCCGGTCCCTCGACCTCACATATCTGCTGTGGTTAACGTGCGTTGTGTGTGATGCATGTGCTGTACGTGTTGTATGTGCTGTACGTGCTGTGTGTGCTGTGTGTACGGTACGTGTTGTGAATCGTGTTGCATGTGCCGTATGTGCTGCATGTGCTGTATGTGTTGTACGTGATGTGTGTACCGTACGTGTTATGAAGTGTGTGCGGTATGTGATGCATGTGCCGTATGCGCTGTTTATGCGGTGTATGTTGTATGCTATGTATTTGGTGATGTGTATGTGTGCTGTATGTGTTTTGTGCTGTATGTGCTGTGTGTGGTGTAGGTGTTGTATGTACTGTAGGTGTTGTATGTGCTGTATGTGCTCTATGTGTTGGGTGTGCTGTGTGTGATACAGGTGTTGTATGTGCTGTAGATGCTGATGTGCTGTAGATGATGTATGTACGAGTACTGTAGATGCTGTATGTACTGTACGCGTTATATGTGCTGTATGTGATGTATGTGTTGTATGTGCTGTATGTGCTGTATGTGATGTATATGCTGTATGTAATGTAGGTGTTCTATGTACGGTAGGTGTTTTATGTGCTGTACGTGCTGTATGTGTTGTATGCGCTGCGTGTGATGTAGGTGTTGTATGTGCTGTACGCCCTGTATGTGTTGTATGTGCTGTATGCCCTGTGATGTATGCGATGAATGTGATGTGTGTGTTGTGTGCGCTGTATGTGATGTACCTGATATGTGCTATATGTGCTGTATGTGTTGTATGTCCGGTGTGTGAGGAATGTGCGTGTGGTGTGTGCTGTATCTAGTGTATACCCGTATGCTGTATGTGGTTTATATTATGCGCCAATATGCCATTTGTGTGATGACTGTGCTGTGTGTGTTGTACTTACTCTGTGTGTTGTGTGGCAGGCGCCACTCCCTCGACCTCACGTATCTGCTGTGGTTAACGCGATAAGATGCTCGCTCGCCAAGGACTCGGCGAAGGCTATGGGGCACAGCTGGTCCAGGGGGCTTGACGACCATGAAGGTGCTGCCCTGCCCCCTATATCCCCACATACCCTGGTGTATACGATACGCCGCAATTCACGTCGTTTTGGCTTAACCGCTTTGGGGCCCATTAACAGCGATACAAGAACGAGAGAGGCGATCTGATGATCTGTCCACGAAGAGCTAGCGGCAGCACGAGTGTCACCATGCTGCGCGCGTGTTGTGCAGCTCCTTGCATTGCAGCTCCGACACATTCTCTATCCCAGCAGCCCGGGCTGTTTCGTGTGGCCGATGCTGCAGTTGCATTTTTTACCTAAAACTTCCCCCTCTGAAGTCCTAAGGGGACTAGTAGTGCAGTAGTGCTACGCAAGGGGGTTGTTGGTAAGAATTTGGAATATCTTGGTCAGAGTAGGTGTAGGTTGTTAGGGTGTACTTGTTTGGCGGAAATGCTACATGTATGGAAGTAGGAAAGTATGCCTATTGCATTTTCTTCTCTCCAATGGCATGCAGCAAGCAGGCGGTGCAACCCAGCACAGCAAGAGGGAGATCCTTCACGGCGCTAATCGGGCTTGCTTACTTGCCTGCTTACTTTCTTGCTTTTTTTCTTGCTTGTTTCGTGGGCGCGTGTACACGAGCCAACCACGGTATGTCGATGTCTCAATGTCACGCCAGACAAATACTAACCACCGATCACCGCCCCCTCCCCCCCCCCCTCCCGCCACTTCCTCCCTTCCACCGGGCAGGCGCAGGCGCAGGCGCCCTGAGGAGGAGTCGAAGCGAGCGAGAGGAAATGGAAATATTGAATGACAGCATGTATGAGGAGGAGGCGGGGCTCCAGGACGACCCGACGATGCCGTTGGGGAAGGAGCCGGTGCTGTGGGAGTTCGCGCGGGATGTCGTGACCTCATTGGTCAGCGATCTGGCTGTGGTGAGTGGTGGGGCCGCAGGGATGGCGTGAGGGCTTATTGTAGGGTGGTGAGTTGGCCGACTTGTAAGTCGCCGACTATAAAGTTGTTGGCTAGACATTACAGTTAGTTTCGTGCGATAATGTGCAGACTGCTTCTTGTGTGTATCTGTTAATAGCTGGTTCGTTGGTGGCTCGCAAAGTGTTTTGCATCGAGAAATACTAGAGTCAGTTGGTTGTCTTACTTCCGCCACCCAACTAAAAGAGCCGCAGCTGTGGGAGGTCGCACGGGCTTTCGTAACCTCATTGGTCAGCGATCTGGCTGTGGTAAGTCGTTATGTGTACTAGCGAGAAAAGAGTTCATGGGGGGCGTCATCAACCTGGCTGTGGTGAGTGATGGGGCTGTGTCGTTGGCAGCAGGAATGGCATGCGTGTATTTCAGTTGTAAGAATTAGCCATAAAACGGTATACCGTGGGTGTTCTATGCCACTTGCCGGAGCAGGACCTAGCTGTGGTGAGCGGGGGGGCGGCAGGGATGGTGAGAGTATATTTTGTCTGTGATAACTAAGCCATAAAACGGTATACCGGGGGTGTCAGCGACCTGGCTGTGGTAGACGTGGTGGGGCAGTACGTAAGATGATCCTTCTCCAAATACTGGAAACACACGCAGCCACACGTCTTTTTAATTGTGTTTCCATGCTCTGTCCTAGATGTTTCTTTCTTGCCCCATGTAAGAGGCTCTGAGGCGGCGTGGGAGGCGGGGATGGTGTGAAGTTTTTTTTTTATTGGCCATAAAAACGTATACCGGGGGATTTCTGTGCCACTTGCCGGTATAGGGAAAAATCCGTCACGCCAAGCAGCTTACAACGGCAGTGTTGGTTGTTGTACCGGAAATGTACGCGTCTTCCGACCGCCTTGACTTGAGAAACATGCCAAACGTAATGGATACCTGGTGCGAAAGAGCACAACATTGTGCAAATAAAAAACGGGTAGGGCTGTGAGTTGGCTGACTATACCTCGCCGACTAGTTTTGAGCTGGATAGGTATTGCAGGTAATTGCGTGCGGTAGTTTGCGGATTTCTGCGTCTTTGCATCTGACTGCCGCGTTTGTTGCCCGACGTGTGGTGTTCACTAGAGGAAAAACATGGCCCAAAACAAATGCCGTTCACGGCATCGACCCCGCGAAGAAGCACGGCTGCTGGGGGAGGGCGTGTGTCCGACTTGCAATGTAAGGAGCCGTACGACACGTGCGCAGCATGGTGATACTTCTAAGTGTTACACTTACCCACTTGATACAATCGCACTCGTCATGTTTTCAATCGCTATACTTGGACCTCAATAGGGTTAGTAAACACTAGTGTACGTCAGCTAGTTGGCGTTTAATTCGCCACCCAACTAGTAATTAGGCGTGGGTTCCAGCCAACTCTCAGCCCTAGAAAAAACACGATATTATTCAAACCAAACTCGTGATATTTTATGTCCGCTGACGGACCAACACGTTCGTTCGTTGTGTGCTGACGGACAACGCGACTAACGTGTGCGTAGTTGATCTGACCACGGTGGTGGTGGTGCCGTTCCTTGCGCAGATCCCGTTGTGGTCTGTGAAGGTGTCGGCGGTGGCGCATCGAGGCCGGCTGTCGGAGCTGTGGCCCTTCGTCGGCTACAGACAGGTATGGCTGTGATATTAATACGAATGCAACAGAGTCCTTACATTTCCGTTCAAGGTGGTATGTGTGTTCCTATTCTTCTCGTTCTAAGCCTGTTTCAGAGGGAGTTTCTTCCCCGCTGCAGGGGCCGCACAGTTGGGTTTACGCGATGGACAGTTGCTCGCACTGCTTCGTGCGCGAGTCTTGGCCGACCTCGTGCAAGGAAACTACCGCGAGATCGTGGTAGAGTGCAAGGAGGAGGAAGGGCCGGCCAGCATCTTGGCTAGTTTGGTGTTCGGGCACTAGCCCCCTCTCGATGACACGAGGCGGCCATTGCGAAAGGGCGATTGCCCGAACAGCAAACTAGCCTAAGAGCTGGCTGGGTCTCCCTCCATGTTGTCCTCTACTACCACTTCGTGCTAGTTTCCACACGCAGGACAGATCATGATCTAGACAATCTACTAACAGCTCCTACATCTGTATCAGATCATGATCTAGACCATCTACTAACAGCTTCTATATCTGTGTCAGATCATGATCTAGACCATCTACTAACAGCTCCTATATCTGCCGGTGAGGAGACGAAGTGCGCAAGAGCTGTATCGTTCATATCCCACCCTGCAAACATGCTACAACAGATCATGCAGATCATACAGATCACCCGGCAAACATGTGTCAGACCGTGCAGATCAAGTATAGAGATGAGGGATCTACCTGCCGCGACAGATCTAGAACATTGATCTGTCCGATGCGTGGTAGTTTCCCTCGACGAGGTCGGCTAAGGCGCGCTCACGCAGCTGTGCGGAGTTCTATTCACACATTGGACAGATCAGATCCCATTTCATGATCTGTGTATTTTAGGGCAGATAGACCCCTGGTCTATATATATGCGCAGTCAAGAATATTTTTCCAGATGGGAGCTGTATGATCTGCATGACCTAGCACATGTTTCCTGGGTTAGATCTGTACTACACAGATCCTGCACAACATATCATAACGACATAGGATCTAGATGATCTAGATGATCTAGATCGTGATCCGTCCGATGTGAGAAGCTATTCATCGGGTACCACCTCCTTCATACATCGTACCAGGTAGGCGGTAGGTCTTTAGAAGTACAATAATTATGCCACACCAATCTCGAGTGGGCTAACCCTTTTGGGCCCCAGAGAGAAAAACTGTCGAAAATAAACGACAAATACAGCATCTGCCACACGCGGCAACCCGGGCTGCTGGATTAGGGGATGTGTCCGAACTGCAATGCAAGGAGTTGACACCTCGCACAGATCACCATCTAGATCATCTACAGTAGATCCTGTATCTGCCGTTATGATAAGGTTGTGCAGGACCTGAATATAACGAGTACAGATCCGATCATGGAAACATTTGCTAGATCATGCAAATCATACGGCTCCCACCCGGTACCATGGGCTAGACCATACAGATCTTCCCTGAAAAATCTAGATCATCAAGTGGGGATCGGTGATCTGTCCGACGTGTGAAGGAGTTGTAGGACACGCGCGTCGCACGGTGGTATTCGTAGTGCCGCACGCACTTGCTAGACTCTTGATGAGATCGCACTCGTCGTGTTTATGGTCGGCATACACGGCTCCTAAAAGGGTTAACACGTACTGGTGTCTGTGAAGCTGTGTGAAAGTAGGTACTCTGTCGGCGATTGGATATTGCGCGTTTGTGTGATTAAATGCTTGTATAGTCTGATACGCACACGGGACGTTTTTCCGTTGATAAATACACACAAACCGACCCATAGCTCACCCCCGGCTAACATGTGCAGAAGAGCTATCTAGTAGTAGCTCGCACCGGGCCAGCATGTAACAGCTCGTGTAGATCTTACAGATACTGATTGATGTATCCCGAAATGAGCTAGCTCCGAGCTAGGGTGAGCTGATCTGTCCTATGCGGGGTATGGTGCATGCAAACTATCATGGCCATACCTAGCGAATACTAACGTAGTCGACCTAGCCAACTAATATGTAGTCGGTGACTTATAGTCAGCCAACTCACAACCCTATTAATAGAAACCCTCATGTTTGACAGTTTTCTTCAAGTCCCAGGAACGTTACCCCAATCGCGTCGTTGCCGTACGGTTGATGCAGGCTATCATGGCCATCATCGACAAGGAGGGGCCTTGGGGATTATTTCGCGGCTGGGGTCCCGTGTGCGCTGCCGGTTTGATGAGGTGAAGTCCGTTGCTGGTTTGCAAAAAAAACGTTGAGGGAGTAAGAAGGAACCGCCTTGGCTATGAACAACCCAATTTTTATGTAGGATAAAGCATGGAACTTGGGTGTTTTTGTGTACAGCGCTTTAACCACAATCCTATTGTTTGTCTAGGATAAAGTATGAGGTTCGGGGGATTTTGTGTGTGCGCCGCCGGCTTGATGAGGTGAGGACCGCTGCTGGTTTGCAAATAGGGGCATTTTGGGAGTAAGAAGGAGCCGCATTTTACGACAATCCTATTTTTTTATCTAGGATAAAGTATGACATTTGGGGGATTTTGTGTACCATGCTTTACGACAATGCTATTTTTGTATCTAGGATAAAGTGAGGAATTTGGGGGAATTTGTGTGTCAGCCGCCGGCTTGATGAGGCGAGGACCCCGCTGCTGGAAGCCATAAAAGAGGCGTTATGGGAGTAAGAAGGAGCCCCTTTTTTCGATAGTCCTATTTTTATCTACTGTGGGATAAATTGTAGCATTTGGCGTATTTTGTCTGTCGCGCTTTACGACAATCCGTTTTCTATCCAGGACAAAGTATGGAATATGGAGTATTTTGTGTATGCGCCGGCTTGATGACGTGAGGACCGCTGCCGGCTGGCAAAAAGAGGCGTTACGGGAGTAAGAAGCAGCCGCCTTTACAACCATCCTAGCATTTATCTATTGCAAGGTTCCCCTGCGGGACGTGATTAGCTTGCAATCCCTTTGGTGTCGCAAGTTGAAAAGGGGGGGGAAACTCTTGAAAACTTCGAAAAAAAAAAACAGCCACCGCGCAGCCCAGACGAGTTTTTATAGCTTAGTCTATAGGATGAAGTATGGAATTTGGGGGGTTGTGAAGGAGCCGCCTTCACTGCAATCTTATTTTTTGTCTAGGATAAAGCAGAATTTTGAGTATTTTGTGTACCACGCTTTACGACAATCTCATTTTTTTATCTGGGATGAAGTATGGAATTTGGGGGAATTGGTGTATCGCCGTGTGATTCCAGTAGTAGAACCCGTTTGTATCGAGGAGCCTAAGAAGAGGCGTTTCGGGAGTAAGAAGGGCGCGGGTCGTCTTGGCGCACCGCCTTGCGCGGCGACCGTGCCGTGCCGTGGCGGGCGGGATTTACCGCGTTTGTGGTCGAGCAACATGTCGGCCTTGTGTTGTTTTAGCTCTTTGCGGTCGCTATTTTGCGACCGTCATTGTAGCGCTGGTGCTGCCTTGCGACTGCATAGTCGGAGGAGGAGGAAGAGGAGGGGGGGTGTGGGGGGGGAGGGAGGAGGGGAGGGAAGAAGATAAGGAGGGGAGGAAGAAAAAGAAGAGGAGGAAAAGGAAGAGGGGGAGGAGGCTCCCAGTAGTATCTGACACAGCGCCATGTTTGGCGGGAGGTTGGGCCTGTGTCTGTCTGTCTGTGTATCGCGCGGGAAGGAGCAGGATGGGGTTTGGGGCGATGCGGCTCTTTGGCTGATATGTTACGCTTGCCTGTCTGTTCGAACAGCAGGCATTTTAGGCGGAGCAAGCTGCTGTACGCGGACTACTACGGGAAAACAACGCACCGCATGCTGATGTGTTGCGCTTGCTTGACTTTCCGAGCGGCAGATATGTTAGGCTTTGTCTGATATGTTTCGCTTGGTTGACTGTTTCGAACAGCTGTGTTAGGCTTTGTCTGATATGTTTCGCTTGCTTGACTGTTTTGAGCAACAGGTATTTTAGGCGGAGCAGGCTTCTGTACACGGACTACTACTGGAGAACAACACACCGCATGACGACCAGGTTCATCATGCAATGTGAGAGGGGTCACTACCCTGCCGTGTGTTGCGGGATGTTTAAGAGGTCGAATTGTAAGCGAACGCGTTTTTTTCCCACCCGCGTACAGTAGTGGTCCCTGTATAGTGCCGATATGTGCCAGCCGGTAATACCGGCACTATAGCGGCAACCGGCACTACTCCGCATACTGCCACTACTGGTTGTTCCCATCTGTGCCAAACGATTTCACAAGCACTATAGCGGGCAACCGGCACTACTCAACCGGCATTATAGAGGGGCCACTACTGTACCCCAATACTAACGTCAATATCGGGTGTCAAGCGGTGTCTGAAGCAGCTCCACCCCCGCCACAAGTGGGGAAGGAAGCCAGTTGTACTTCATCACTACTTCCCCTCCCTGGTTGTCCTCGCCGTCTCCACCAGAAGGGTGCAGTGCCCGATAGGCAGCACTACCACCAACATTACCCCTCGATCGAGGAGATGGGCCTAAATCCTTTGGTGGTGGCCGGCGTTTACCAATACCCACCGGTACACCCGCCCACGCGTTTTCATCGGTGGTAAGTGTCAAGCGGTCTCGTTCCGAACCCGGCGGCAGGAAGATCTTAAACGTTCGTACGCCTGCCATGTTTAGATGAAAATTAAAAAAAAAAGCAGACGACGCTAGTGTTACGATGCCATAAGGATATTCCAGAGAGCTTACTCTTTGGTTTTCCCTTCCGGGAATTGAATTTCTGAAGCTTAAATCAAACAGCCTTATTTCCTTGAACTCCGCGCACAGTCTATATTTGCACATTGATCGACGCGGCAGCATGGGACGGGCCTGGCTAGTACTGTTATGCAGGTTGTCTCGGGTGCAAGGGACGAGGTCCCTTAAAATGGGAAAAAAATGGTGCGCAGAAATTTGAGGTCCCTTATACAGTATACCGTTTTTCCTTATCGCAGGATCCCTTAAAAGGGTCATCTGCTGTATCGACTCCGGCAGATATCACGTACGGTATTGAATAGATTCATGCAGACATTAAGACAATTTCATTCGCAGTGTCCCTGTTAGGAGCACTGGAGCATGGAGTCTAAACGTATTGCCGCTACAGGCTACAGGTGCAGTTCTTTCTGCGCGAAAGAAAGGTGCGACGGTTGCCACAACAACGTGGTCGAGGCTGACTGTGATGATGATGATGATGATGACGTCGTCACATTTGCCCGGTTGTCTAAAATCTAGCCGGTAGTCACAAAAAAGGCGAAAAATACTAAACCGCGCACATATTTTGTTAGTTATAAATAGAAGCTCTACCTGTTGAGCTACTTCAGTCACAGCTAAATCAGTCACGTGACTCAAGTAGCTCAACGGGTAGAGCTTCGAACTAACAATACCCAACGGGGATGACATGGTTAGGCTAGAATAATGAACCTGATGAACTGCCTCGAGGAGGCGTCCAGACGTGGTCGAACATGTTGGGCGGGTTTTCCACCTCATACCGCGGCCTCCATCCCGTGTGGGCGAACTCGGAGCGACCCCATACCCTCCGCTTGACCTGTAACGGCGACGTCGTTTGGAGTATTGCACGACGTGCTTGTGCTGTTGGCGGATGTAGCATTCTGCTGACCCGTTGGTTGAATGAATGATTTTAGGTTTTGGTTTGGTGGAAACAACATTATGCTGATTACTTGCTTTAGTGCGTGGGGTGATTTGGGTTGAGTTGATGGATGTATTTTTACAGCATTTTGCTGACTGGTTATATGAACGTGGGACTAGGTTATGCCTTGTTTGACATCAGAAACTTGACATCAACAACTCGCCGTGGTAATGGGTGAACGCCACTCACAAGAACCAGGAGGGCAGATAATCCCTGCATAATCAGGAAATATTTCGCAACATATTCCACAGGCAGAGTGGGAAGCATCTGGAGTAAAGCAAACAGACGTGGGAGGAGCTGCCCATGTCGTCTTTGGGCAATTGAGAACAGCACAACCTGTACAAATCGCATTCACAGATTGTGGTGTGGGCGGCCTTGAATCTTGCCGGGCACGCCAAGGGTATGGTGATACCGTTTTTCATGTGAACGAACCGCGTGAAACAAGTAAAAATGTTGCAAAAGACTCTAACCACTTTCTATAGGTGTTCACTGATGCTGCAGGGTACCTTTGGGCCCTCCTTTTGAAACTTCAAGAAGATACTCTTGACCAAGCTTGACATTTTGTTTTTTGTCCATCCCATCTATGAAGAGGCGTTTTTTCCCATGGAAAACCAAGAAAAAAGAGGCTCGCGCTTTGCGCTCGCGCGCATCGTTGTCATCTTCGCATTTTTTTCTCCAGCTCCCTCCCTTTTCGAAACTTAGATCCGGGGTCACATAGCAGGCACTCCTCCCCTCCCCTGCCGTTTTAGCTTCCCCGCCACCTTTATCCACTCACAAAGGGTGCTGATCAAACGTGCTTTTGATGCAACAAACCCGTCTTCGGTTTACTCAAACACACCCTTGCACTATTCCAAAGCGTCTTTGATCCCTCTTCGCGGCACCGTGTCATATTTGTCCTCACCTGTTCACTGTAATTGTCCCCCGCTTTTCGCTGGGCCGCAAGCGCCGCCAAATAACGCTGGTACTCCCTTCTCCGCCGAGCCTTGTCCTCGAGCCACTTTAGGTAGGCCGCGAGGCGCTTCCTTGCACTGCCAACATCAAACGATCGAGAAGATAGTGATAACGTGCTATAATATGCTATATCCCGATGATAACGTGCTAGATTAGAGTATATCCCAGGTGATTTGCGACGGGTGCCGAGGAAGACAAGAGGTACAATTGCAGAGATTTTCGTGGTGCCCTTTTCTACCCGTCCCTCGGACAATGCTGGTAGTTAGTAGATGGAGGATGTTCATTTCCTTCTCGTGCCTACCATCAAATGGGATATCGACCCCGGCAGGTATCACGTACGGTATTGAATGTATGAATGCAGACGTGAAAAATATATATTTTGACAGCCTCCCTGTTAGCAATACTGGAGCACTGTTAGGAACACCCATGTAGAGAGTCTAAAATATAAAGGTATATCAACTCTCATAGACACACGCGCATCGGGCGATGATGGATCTGGGTACAGCTGCCCCCTGGTGCGAGACCCGTTAAAAACTCTCGGTGCCATGTATCGGGCTTTTGAGTCCCCCCCCCGACCCCATTCCGCGAGTGCGTGCCGTGTGGCGTACACGACTGCCCCACCCCCTTTACGTTTGAAGGTGGGTTTGAAGGACTCACCGATGTCCGCGCCACACTCTTTGCAGGTCAATTATGGCCCTCGGCTGTAGGAAGCACTTCACCGACCACTCGAACATCCTGGCGGGGTTACAGTCAGGGATACAAAAGGGTTTATGGGAGGTGATTAACGCCACCGCAGGGTGTGTGTTGTATTGTGCCGAGTTAAATGGTACCCGTTTGACGTCCCGGTGGTCGAAGGAGGGCGACACGGGTATATACGCTGAACCCAACATGAGGTCATGGTTGTAAGGATGTGTTATTGCGCACGCACTTCCCTTTACACCCACCTGTCATGTTGCCGTATCCAACTCATCGCCACAAGCAGAATGCTCAACACATTATGAGGCTCACGATTGCGTGGATGTACTCGACTGCATGCTACGGGCGAGGCAGCTAATGCGCACGCTTTCATCATTTTTTTTTTTTCTCACTTTTTTACTTTCCAGCTTCTGGACAAGCCGTGGTCACAGGTGTCGTCCCTTCTCCCCC
>JAYJMJ010000289.1:320971-338266 GCA_036873875.1 Laminaria ephemera
AACAACAACAACAACAACAACAACAACAACAACAACAACAACAACAACAACAACAACAACAACAATAACAACAATAATAACAATAATAACAATAATAAATAGGACAGATGCATGGTACGATAGGGAATAGGGGATGCACCAATTTTTTCAAGGGCTCCTCACTCGAGGAGCTCTACATCTCACACATTAACTGACTTTGAGACGAAACAAAAGTGCTCCGTACCCGGTGAACAATCCCATGGCCCAGGTATACAACGAAAAATATTGTATCACACAAAAATGGTATTCAAATTATATCGGGTCGAGGAATCCCGTCAATCAGAAACGTTTGGGACAAAACACAACCGTCAGATTTTGTCCCCCTTTAAGAAGTTTATAGTTTCCGTGCACAGCTTGATTAAGACAGACGTCTTCGTACCACCCTGTTGATCCTGGTGCTAACTAGTACTACGGGGAATCGCCGACCTATAATCCTTCATGAGGACATGCACATCCCGTAACACGCGCGATCGGAGTATAACACACAGCTCGCAAATATGAGTTTCGACGAAATCCTAGATCTCACAGCTGTAGTGTATTTTTAATTATTATAAAAAAGTGCTTGCTACCCTTATCGCCGCACACGTAGATGCAGTATAGAGAATTGGGCAATGTGGACAACACCGACCGACCACCATCTCACCGACCGCGGACTCAAAAACGACTTCTGGATCCTCGGCATGGCCTTATCGCGTTGGAACATGTATGCCCCTCCGAGAAAGACCGGGATGGTGTCGTGCATTCGAGGGCAGGCAAAAATGGCAAATGTAATATTACGTTTGCTGTATTTGCCTGCCCCAGAGTGCTCGGCACCATCCCGGTCTTCCCAGGAGGGGCTTACATATTCCGGCGAAACAAGGCGACGCAGATACTGGAGACACCCTTTTGAGTCCGCGGTCGGTGACATGGCGGTTGGTTGATCGATCGATCGGTCTGTCGGTCGGTCGGTCGGTCGGTCAGATGGTTTTGTCCACGGGAATATCGAAAAAGCTGTACACTAAACTTTAAATAGCATATACCAGTAAGATACAGTATAGCGTCGGCGTCCCCGATGGTCTAGTGGGCTAACCTCGTAACCACTAATGTCGATTTCGCTGGTTCGAGCCCCCCCCCGAGTGCATACTCGTACTCGTAGGGACTTTTTCTTGTGCTAAAAAATGACTTGCGGAAAGCGCAAGAGCGTGACTTAGCAAAATTCGATGAAAATCGACGAGCGTTGGGAATGTTGAACCCTCTGCGCGATAAAAATGAAGGTGCGTACCGGGGGGGGAAGCGACGAAACCTGTGACCACGGCTTGTCCAGAAGCTGGAATGAAAAAACGAGATAAACAAACAAAAAATAGGGATCTGGGGAATGCCGACACACCGACCGACGGAAGCACCATCTCACCGACCGCGGACTCAGAAAGGACTTCTGGATTCCCAGCATGGCCTTATCTCGTTGGAACGTGTATGCCCCTCCGGGAAAGACCGGGGTGGTGCCGTGCATTCGAGGGCAGGCAAAAATGGCAAATGTAATATTAGGTTTGCCATATTTGCCTGTCCTAGAGTGCTCGACACCATCCCGGTCTTCCCAGGAGGGGCGTACATATCCCGGCGAGACAAGGCGATGCAGAGAAGACAGATGCTCTTTTTGAGCCCACAGCCGGTGAGATGGCGCTCGGTCGGTCGGTCGGTCGGTCGGTCGGTCGGCCGGTCGTCCGGGCGGATGATGTTGTCCACGGGAATTCGAAAAAACCGTATACTGCAAACTTTAAATAATATACGAGGTATAGTATACAGTACAGAGAACTGGGGAATGTCGACGACACCGACCGACCACCATCTCACCGACCGCGGACTCAAAACCTGTTTCTGGATTATCGGCAGGGCCTTATCGCGTCGGAACATATATGCCCCTCCGATAAAAGACCAGGAGGGTGTCGTGCATTCGAGGGCAGGCAAAAATGACAAATTAAATATTACGTTTGCCGTATTTGCCTGCCCCAGAGTGCTCGGCACCATCCCGATCTTCCCTGGAGGGACGTACATATTCCGGCGAGACAAGGCGACGCAGATACTGGAGACGCACTTTTGAGTCCGCGGTCGGTGAGATGGCGGTCGGTCGGTCGGTCGGTCTTGTCCATGGTGAATGTCGAAAAGGTTGTATGCATACTACATCTTAAAATAGCAAACAGGACACAGTATAGAGAACTGGGGAATGTCGACAAAACAGACTGACCGCCATCTCACCGACCGCGGACTAGAAAACGAAAAAGTAATATACATACATGAAAGTAACATATTGCATAAATTATCGAAAACGGTGAGTGTACGACGTAAAGGCAATATTCTATTGATAGAGCCTAAAAAAAATCAAAGATAATATACACAAGTAGAGAACTGGGGAATGTCGGCAACACCGACCGACCGACCGACCGATCGACATCTCACCGACCGCGGACTCGAAAAAGACGAGTGGAGCCTCGGCATCGCCTTATCGTGTTGGAATGTAAACACTCTCAGGGAAAACCCGGGAGGGTGTCGTGCACTCCAGGGCACACAAAAATGGCAAATGTAGTACTAGCGTACTAGAATTACATTTGCCATTTTTGCCTGCCCTCAAGTGCACGGCACCATCCCGGTATTTCCATGAGGAGCATACATTTTCTGACAGGACAAGGCGACGGTGAGGATCAACACGCCCTTATCAAGTGCGCGGTCGGTAAGATGGCGGTCCGTCGGTGCTGTCCATATCTTCCAAGTACTGCACTGTCTCCTACCCCTGGCACATGTTTTTACATTTTGTACAGTATACTGGAATAGCCTCATCAACATTCCCCGTTTTCTATATTTTATTCCACCCGGGCATATGTTTATTTGGTATTGTAGTATGCGCCTTTACGACATTCCCCTTTTTCTCTACTGTACTGTGTCCTGTACCTGGTTTGGGCAATAAACGATAGCACTGTATGTGCATCTTTCGACGCGATAAGGCGATGCCGAGGATCCACAAGTCCTTTCTGAGTTCGCGGGCGGTGAAACGTCGGTCGGTCGGTCGGTTGGTCGGTCGGTCGGTCGGTCGGTCGGTCGGTCGGTCGGTCGGCCGGTGTTGTCCAGGGAGAATGTCGAAAATGCTGTACTCGTATACATACTACATTTTAAAATAACGAACAGGATACACTACAGAGAGCGGGGGAATACGATGTAGGTAGCACTTTTGGAAAATTTTGTTTCTGAATGACAATGACGGGGATCCTTAACCCAAAATCGTCGGAATGTCATTCTTGTTTTGCAATATGAATATATTTTATGCCTAGGCCATGGGTTTGGTCATCATCATCATCGGGTAGCACTTTCAGCTTACTCGAAATAAGTGTTATGATAGGGTGAGGTATGAAGCTCCTCAAGTGAGGAGCCCCAGAAAAAAAATAGTGCACCTTTACCGTACTATTAGTAGTATTAGTACTATTAGTACTATTAGTACTATTAGTAGCATGTGTCGAATGTCGACAACACCGACCGACCGTCATATCACCGACCGCGGACTAGAAGACACAACGGTATTATGCAATTATTAAAATAACATATTGCATAAAGTATAGAAAACGGGGGGTGTACGTAGAAGGCTATATACTGGAAGTTACAAATATCAGATAGGATACATAGAAACTGGGGAATGCCGGCAACACCGACCGACCGAACGATCGACCGATCGAGCGACCGACCGACCGTCATCTCACCGACCGCGGACTCAAAAGGGCGCCTGGAGCCTCGGCATCGCGTTATCGCGTCGAAAAATAAACACTCCCCCGGAAAAGACCGGGGTGGTTTGGGGCACTCCAGGGCAACCAAAAATGGCAAATGTAATACTAGTGTATTAGAATTAAATTTGCCATTTTTGCCTGCCCTCGAGTGCACGACACCTTCCCGGTCTTTTCCGGAGGAGCATACATGTTCCGACGAGACAAGGCCATGCCGAGAATCAAGACACCTTTTCTGAGTCCGTGGTCTGTGAAATGGCGGCCGGTCGGTCGGTAGGTCGGTCGGTGTTGTCCACGGGGAGTGTCGAAAAGGCTGTACCAGGTATACGACAATCTTATAATAACATAGAGGATACAGTGTAATTTGTAAATATCTGGGGAATATTGACAATACCGACCGATTGCCACCTCATCGACCGCGGCCTGGAAAACGAAAACGTATTTTACAAATTTTCAATTAACACATTGCACAAAGTTTAGAAAACGGGGGGTGTACATAAAGGCCATACTAGAACCTACACATGTCAGATAGGATACACAGAGAAGTGAGGAATGTCGGCAACACCGACCGATCGACCGACCGACCGACCGTCATCTCACCGACCGCCGACTCAAAAAGGGCGTGTGGAGCCTCGGCATCGCCTTTTCGCGTCGGAGTATACGCACACCCCCAGGAAAGACCGAGAGAGTGTCGTGCACTCCAGGGCAAACAAAAATGGCAAATGTAGTACTAGTGGACTAGAATTACATTTGCCATTTTTGCCTGCCTTCGAGTGCACGACACCATCCCGGTCTTTCCCGGAGGAGCACAAAATTTTCCGACACGACAAGGCGACGTTGAGGGTCGACACGGCTTTTTTAAGTCCGCGGTCGGTGAGATGGCGGTCGGTCGGTGCTGTCCACATCTCCCAAATACGGTACTGTCTTCTATCTGGTACATGTTTTATTTATATTTTGTACGGTATACTGGAATAGCCTCATCAACTTTCCCCATTTTCTGTACTGTATCCTACCCGAGGGCATATGTTAATTTAGTGTTGTACTTCGTATGAGCCTTTACGACAATCCCCGCTTTCTCTACTGTACTGTATCCTGTACCTGGTATGTGATACCTAGTATAAAAGTTAGTACTGTACTCGCATCTTTCGACGCGATAAGGCGATGCCGAGGATCCACAAGCGCTTTCTGAGTCCGCGGCCGGTGAGATGGCGATCGGTCGGTCGGCCGGTCGGTCGGTCGGTGTTGTCTACGGGAAATGTCGAAAAGGCTGTATATACTAGATTGAAACAACAGACCAGGTACAGGATACAGTATAGAGAACTGAGGAATATGAACAACACCGACCGATCGACCGCCATCTCACCCACCGCGGACCCAAAAAAGGCTTCTGGATTCTCGGCATCGCCATATCTCGTCGAAACATGTACGCCCCCCCGGGAACGGCTACAATACTAAACTGACATCTGTAATACAGTACAGAAAACGGGGAATATCGCAAAAAATGAACTACATTATTTTAAATAGCGTATAGGATACAGTATAGAGAACTGGGGAATGTTTACGACACCGACGGACCGCTATCTCACCGACCGCGGACTCAAAAAAGGCTTCTGGATCCGCGGCATCGCCCTAGACAATACCATGTACTAAACTAACATGTAATATAGGGTATAGAAAACGGGGAAATTGATAGTAAGACTATACACACTAATTGCTTATCTAACATATCATATGGAATAGGTACAGAAAGGAGACATGGTTTGTGCATAGGTTTCCTGTTTCATGGATTTCCATTGCTTTTTTTCTACTTTCTGGGAATGTTTCGTAGGAGTGATCGACGTTAAAGCATTGAAGCTCATGCTGCACATTAGAGGATGACAAACATATTGATAATATCATACGGATATAGTGCTCAAACTGGGGGATGTCGACAACACCGACCGACCGACCGACCGACCGACCGACGCAAAAATGACATACCCGGTATAGGATACAGCATAGAAACTTGTAAATGTCGACAATACCGACCGTCATCTCACCGACCGCGTGCTTCAAAATACCAAAGATATCAGGCAAGTATTGGTATTAAACAAACACGTAGGACACTGTGTAAAAAGCGGGGAACGTCGACAATACCGACAGCCATCTCACTGGGTGCGGGCTAAAAAAAGGCATCTGAATCCTTGGCATGAACTTACAGCATCGAAACTCGAAACATGCAACTTTCAAACTAAGATTAACATATAGGATACTGTATAGAAAACGGGGAATACCGCAAACGCTTATTCTACAGAAAACGGGGAAATGTCGACAACATCGACCGCCATCCCACCGACCGTGGGCTCAAAAAGGGTGTCTCAACCCTCGGCATCGCCATGTCCCGCCGAAATACATAAGCCCCCGAGGGAAAAAAACTACTTTACAATACTAAACTAACATATAGAATAAAGTATAGAAAACGGAGAATGTTGCAAAAAACGCACTACAATTTTAAATTAGCATATACCAGGTAGGATACAGTATACCGTAGTTGGGAGGGGGGAGAAGAGCCTGCTAAGTGGCCCCGGATCTGAGTTACGACTAGGGAGGGAGAAGGACAAAGAAAAAGTGCGAAGATAATAGATGGGATGAGCAAAAAAAAGAAAAAAATGTGCAATGATTTTATCCCCTTGAGGACTGCTGTACCCACCTTTTCGGGAATAACTAGTTGGAAGCACAACTGTCCCGTCTCCTTGTGCACACGGCACAGAGATATGTATGTCTTGCACAAGCTATATACGCTGTACAACAACTTTTCGACTTGTGATACTGTTTTTGCGGTGGGGTAAAGTACGTGTCGACCCCGTGTCCCCCGTTACGTGGTTACGCGTTTTGTGTGGTGCAGGAAACCCTGGAGAAGGGCACCTCCTTCGGCGCCCCTTCCCTCCACGAGAACACCCTCGCCAAGATGGTCATCGACGCCGTGCCCTCCGTAGAGATGGTCCGCTTCACTAACTCGGGAACGGAGGTAAGCTGGTTACTGCTTGCAACAAAAACTCTTGCTCACGGCGCTTGCTTGCCAGTAACCCTTTTGGTATCCAACCTAAACGACACAGACAAAAGAAGTGCGGTCTTGCCAACGGTGTAGGTTCATTATGAGGAGCGTCGTGCAGCCCCTTGCACCTTCGCTCGGACGCTCAAGCTGTCATCAGCCAGCAGCCTGGGCTAACTAAATCATGTGGCCGTAATAATTTGTATTGGTCATTTTTTCCCGCTGAAGTCCTAAAAGGTGAATATAAACTACTGTTTTACTTACGGCGCTTGCTTGCTTGTTTGTGTGCTTGCTTGTTTGCGTGCTTGCTTGCGTCGGGCGCGATCCCGTTGTCGAAACAGTCATTGCTCGCTTGAAGATCACGATCGCGATTACGATCCGTGTTTTGAGCGCTGTATTCACAACGACCCGCCTCCATGGCGTATTTCTCTGTATGCAGTTTGCTTGTTTATTTGTTTGGGTGCTTGCTTGTTTTGTGTGTTTGGGTCTGTGTGTTTTTTGTTTGTGTCTGACACACACTCTCACCGTCGGGAGCATGTTTTTCTCGCTGTCGTTTTTTGTTTAGGCGTGCATGGGCATGCTTCGGCTCGTCCGCGCGTTCACTGGACGTGAGAAGATCATCAAGTTCGACGGATGCTACCACGGACACGCCGACGGCTTCCTCGTGCAGGCTGGCTCTGGCGTCGCCACCCTCGGCCTCCCCGACTCCCCTGGTGAGATATGGAGGCGTGTTTTATCCAGAAGTGTATAATATGCAAGTACGCTATATACCACTCTGAGGCGCTACGGTCCGGTCCCGGAAGAGTTCGAAATTTGTCTTGTGAGATTGCGAATTGGTGCATCCTACCTGTACCTGTTTTCGTGCAAAAACCTTTGTTGCGTATTTATATGCGACCTTGTCAGTAGCGCTTACACATAGGTCAACCCAACGTAAATACTGCCCGAACTCACGAGTACAAGCTACGTCTACTCGTGTTGTGACTTGATGGTGAAGCCGTCTCTCCTCTCTGGCAAAAGCCGTCTCTCCTCTCAAGCGGGTCGGCGGAAAATAAGTTGAATCCTTGCTGCACGCTGCTCTCCCTTGGGACGACTTGACTCGCAAGCTGTTCTCGCCAAAGTCAATCTTGTGTATGATTTCTTGCCTGAGTTGCCTATGGAGGGCCGTTCGACATTTCCCCCTGAGTTTCCCCTTTTAGATCCTATGTAATCTTGACAGTAAACCATTATTTGTACCTAAGTACATCATCAGCAAACTCAGTGTCGGTCCTTATTATTTATCCTAGAGAGATACCAAGTACAAATTGCGTTGTCGCAAACTGTGAAACAGAGAAAACCAACATCCTAGCTATTTTTGTACGATGATGACAATATAACACACCACTGTATCGCATAATCATGCTTGCTTGTACGTCACCGCTAACACTGCCCGGGTTTTTCGCTCCCGCCCCCCCCCCCCCCCCGCCACCCCCCCTCCCCTCCCTCCCCTCTCTCCCCTCTCAAAGGCGTGCCCCAGGGCGCCACCCAGAACACTCTGGTGGCCAAGTACAACGACCTCGCTAACGTCGAGGAGCTGATCAAGGGGGGTGACATCGCTGCGGTGATCCTGGAGCCCATTGTGGGCAACTCCGGCTTCATCCAGCCTACTCAGGAGTTCTTGCAGGGCTGCAGGGACCTGTGCACGAAGTACGACACCCTGCTGGTCTTCGACGAGGTCATGACCGGGTTCCGTGTCGCCTACGGTGGTGCCCAGGTTAGTCACTTGTCGATTGTCGATTGTCCGGCTAAAGCGAGGCACCTTTTAAGAGATACGCAGGCGTTTTTTCGGTCTCATGGGGGTCAGCGTTGGCGAAGATTTGGAGCGGACAGCAAACGTTGCTTTACGGTTTTTGGAGGATACGATGTGCCTCGTTGAGGGGTGCTGAGGGGACAGCGTTGGCGGAGCTTTGGGGTAGACACCGGAGTGTCATGTTCTGTTTGTTTAATGGCCCAAGTTTTATTAAGGGGTGCTGTCGCAATCCGGGATCCGGGCGGTTTGTTTCTGCCGTTTCCAGGCTGTTGGCCCCTCATAATGAAGTGTGTATCATTCCACCGACGCACGAACATGCTCTGCAGCACGGAGACTCCCCTCTGACTCTCCCCGCCCTTTTATTTTGCCGGTCATTCCGTTCGTTGACCCTTAGGACTACTTCGGTGTGCTCCCCGACCTCACCACCATGGGCAAGGTGAGCCAACACAAGACACATTGGTACCACCGATTTGTACCATCAAACGTAACGCCTTATTATCACTGCTAGGCGTACGCGCGCACACACGCACGCACACACGCATGCACGCACGCACGCGAGGAAATATCGTGTAGTTTTGGTTGTCGTCGAGGTGAGGATAGAGGCTAGGGAGCACCTTGGCTCAGGGGAAGGACAGCTACCCGCGAGAGGGAAAGGAGCGCGGTATTCGATTTTTTTTGTGGCGCTTCCAGTTATGCTGGTGAGCATAAGATGGGGATTACCCCGCCTTCCCGACGTAACCCGCCTGTCCGACACCGTGCGCCGGTTTGAGGCGGTCATGGTGACGTGCGCTGCTGTGGAGCATAGTTTAAGTGCGGTTGCCCGCACTGAAGTGTTACAAAACGGTGCGGTTGACAATAGGCGCTCCTCGAATCCCCTCGGCGTACTGTGTGTCAACTTCTGCCTTAAACTGCTGTCCTTAAACTGCACTTAAACTGCTGTCCTCTACTACTGTATGATAGGTGATCGGAGGTGGTCTTCCCGTGGGCGCTTACGGCGGACGCAAGGACATCATGGAGATGGTCGCGCCCTCGGGCCCCATGTACCAGGCCGGCACCCTTTCGGGCAACCCCCTGGCCATGACTGCGGGTATCAAGGTGTGTGTTTAGTAGCGTTGTAATGCTTTAATGGTTGTGGTGTTTGCCGCTTTTGTTGGTTTGTTATCCTATCTACGGTACCTGCCGATCAGTCAACCGTGATCCGCGCACCTTCTGACTGCTTCTGACACAAGCCCCGCACTCTGCCATTCCTCCCACCGCCACGCTTTTGGCCGCACAGACCCTGGAGATCCTTCAGCGCCCTGGCTCGTACGAGAAGCTCGAGGCGCTCTCTAAGCGCATGGTTGAGGGTGTGCTAGCGGCGGCTAAGGAGGCCGGTCACGAAGCGTGCGGCGGTTACATCCGCGGAATGTTCGGTTTCTTCTTCAACAAGGGCCCGGTCAACAACTTCGAGGACGCCTCCAAGTCTGACGGAGGTCGGTGCTGCCGCTGTGTCCCTGTGTCCCTTTATGTGTCCCTAAGTCTGCCGTGTTTTGTTTTTTAGCTTGTTTGTTTTGTTTTCGCTGGTGGTTGGCGTTTGATTTTCATCTTGAAGAGGGGGTGTGTGCCTACTGAACGATTCAAGGAGACTTGAGCATTGGGAATGTTTTTTTCCCTTTTCGTCTGTGACATCGAAGGGAAATGTTGGTCGATGCGCGGGGCCAGAGTGGTTTCCCCCGTTCTACATGACTCTTTTGGTAGTTTCGGGAAAAATGTAAGGCGTTCTTGGGGGTGGGGGGTTACCAAAAAAAGAACGCTACGATGGGCAACCATGAAACATCTTTTTCGTGTCCATGTTTATAGCATGCTTCTTCGGTGACCCCGAGGGTGAGTACTGAGTCAATACTCCCTTAACGTCTCCATTAACTTGTTCAACGACCTTGGTCGGCAGGTCCCGGCCTCGCCCGCTCGAAACGTTTTTTTAGTCTCGCTTAAGCCCAAAATTTGCGACACCACCTAAAACGTTTTTTTTTTGTGCTGCTTTTGTCCAATATAAACGAAACCACCTTGCTGACCCCCTGAGCACCTGCGCTCTCCGTCCTCCGTCCTCTGCCCCGGTATTGGTATTTGTCGTTTTTTTGTTTTTGTTTTTTAAAACCGTTTTCAGAGAAGTTCGCACGGTGGCACCGCGGCATGCTGGAGAGGGGCTTCTACCTGGCACCGTCCGTGTACGAGGCCGGCTTCATGTCCCTCGCTCACACCGAGGAAGATGTCGACCGCACCATCGCGGCAGCCAAGGAGGTCATGGCGACGCTCTAAGCTTAACCTTTGCCACTTTGTGACCTTCGGGAACATAGCGGAGCAGTAGGGGGGGGGGGGGATGTCATGACCTGCTTGCGGTTGACTTGTCTTTTTTTGTGACGCTCGTTTTTGTGACATTTAGTTGTCACGGTCTTGGGAAAATGCACAGCGGAGCAGTGGGCGGGCGGGCGGGGCGGGCGATGACTTGCTTGCTGTTGACTTTTCTTTTTTAGTGACGCAGGTCTTTTTTGGGTTGCTGGCGCCGTAGCGACCTTTGTTTATTGTTTTGTTTTTTGTCGGGGAGTGTGGAGGTGTATCATACCCTCTATGATACCCTCTGTTGTGACTGATGATGATGATGATGTTCTGACATGATGACTATGACTATGACTAGCTACAGTAGCTAGTTGTGACGGACAAGATAGAGTGCGCGCTTGCCAAAGTTGGTGGTACATGGTCGTGGGTCAAGCATCGCTCGATCCTCGTTTAGTCGTTTACCGAAAGACGAGCAGAATGTGGGTGAACGCCTCGAAGTCGCGGCCGAGCCCACTAGTATGTAGCCTATTTCTGGTTGTATTCCTTAGGCTGGGTTAGGGAAACCGTGTAGCCGTTTTCTGATTTGTTTGGTCCTTTTAGGATAGGCTAGAGGGCTTGGCAGAAAATGGAGGTGATCCGACCATTAAAAACGACGAAAGTGTTATCTCAAAACAATTATCGTGTCACTGTGTGTGCGTTCTTCACATTAAACTGTTCTTTCCACCCATCGACATCCAGCACCCCCAGTGTCTACGAGCTGGGCTGGCCAAGATCAGCTTTTTGTTCGTCCATTCATATCTCATGAACGACGACGAATTAGCCGAAGCTGAGCATATCCTGTTGATCAGCCAATCAAAGCGGTCAGGCACGTGTATGCTGTTTGCTGCTTGGGCACGTTCGTGCAATTCGTTGTTGAGTTTATTGAGCTTTTTCAGGGGAAAGTCTTTTTGAAACCATTTTTTTATGCAGCGGAATACAAATTGCCGGCAACCCCCCAGTTTCGGAGGGAATCACAAACGTGGGATTCTCACACCGATTTGTACCTGGTATTGTTTTGGCCTGGAATTTTGATGCGACTTTCTTACGGGCAAGGAAGACAAAGGGATTCCTTACTGCACCTTTTGTTTTTTTTTTCCCCGTCAGTTTTGGTCAAAAACAGTTTTCGTTGAGTTTTAAAATGTGCCTTAGCTCCCGAAAAAAAAAAAAAAAAAAGGTGCTGTAAGCAATCGCTTGGGAAGACTGATGAGGCACGTGTCAAGTTTTCAGCTCAATATTCGAAAAAAACGGACAGAACGTACGTGCGTTACCAAAAAAACAGCTGGTCTTGGCCAGCCCAGCTCGTATGGTATGCGAGTGCGTGTTCGGCACCGGTGAAACAATAATTCAAGTGGGTCAACTCCACGCACGCCGTATGCTTTTCCGTCGTCGCACGCATACCCAAGAAGGGTTCTTCTGTATAGATAAGCGGTTGTCGCGAAACACAGCGAACCTCTTTCTCGCCGTCATCGCCCGTAGATAGCAGCTAGCTTGCCTGCTCGACCTGTCACCACCACCAGTTCTATTTTCCTTTGAGCGAAATAACGCATGATGAGGAGATTGTTAGCCGCGTGTCGGACGGCAAACCCGTGGCAGCAGGACCTTTCCTTCATCTGTTTAGAGATGCAGAGTGCGGGACGCGCTATTCCTAGTACGCTAGCAGATGGTGGTGGTGGCGCCACGGTCTCGGGTTACCAGCCAACCGATGGTTTGTCTCCAGTATGGTACCAACCAACCGATGCTTTTGTCTCCAGTATGGTACCAACCAACAGATGGTTTGTCTCCAGTATGGACCCGAAGGGAGCACACTTAGTCTAAATAAACTATTCCAATATGTGCACAACAATGTGGTGGCGCTATACATAGTACACGGGGCATGGTGTCCGCTTCACCCCTCCCATCTCCCCGGTCGGTGAAAACCCGGCTCCCGGCATTGCAACATCGTAGGGATGCTGGGATCTAAGGTCTTACGTCTACGGCCATGCATGATACGGTGATTACCCCCCCCCCCCCGCCCCCGCCCCGTCTCGAAAGGGATGCGTGTTCAATGGTCAAATGACTACAACAAATAATGAGTACGCCCCCCCACCCCTCCCCCCTCATTACAGAAAATATATATTTTTGGGCGTGCCTCGAAAAAGTGTAACCTGGTGATGATAACATGGTCACGTCATATATGTCGGGTTCGCCCGTTCGCCTTCGTCAGTCTCACATCGAACGCACACGGCCTTAAAGTCCTGTTTGTCGCGTACTCTGCTAGTATATGTTCTGCAGGAGGAGGTCTTTGGCTCGTTCAAAGACGGCCCCTCGATCTTCACAAAAGAAAAGAAGAAAAACCCCGTGAGTTGAGCCTCAGTCTATAAAATACTACACTACACTACTACTACACTACTACTGTTAAATACTATAGATACCTGGTAGAAGATGACAACTATACCAGGTAATTATAATAGTCTAAACTACTAATAATAATGGGCCAACTGACAAGCAAGGCGGAACGGCCATCTTTGATTGACGACGACGACGACGACGACACGGTTGAACGGTGTAGACGACGGGACGACATACTGGAACCCAAACAACAACAAAACCTAAGCCTAACCCCACCCCATTATTCTGTAGACTAGTAAGTTAAGTTTAGTAGTGGCTCCAGCAGTAAGTATTAGTAGTAGTAGTAGTACTAGTAGTGGTAGTATAGTAGTATTGTCATATTTAGGCATACAGCTTATTGGTGCTCGTGTCATTGTACCGCCGCTGTAGTACCAGCAGGTATCCAGGTATCATTATCACGTGATGATGATGGTGTGTACCACAGTTAGTCATCTATCGGGAGGGGGGGGGGGGGGTGTCGTACATCGTACGTACGTTCGTTCGTAGCCACAGTGTGTCCTTGCTTGTGACGACTTTTTTTGTTGTAAAGAAAGTGCTGTGGATACTATACGCTATTAGTATTAATAGTATCTTCTTTGTCGATCACGTTTGTTTGTTTATAGACAGACCATTATTATAATATAATTGTCGCTGCTGCTGTGGCGACCTACAGTGTGCATGCGTTAGGGTCATACCAGTACATATACCTGGTACATCTTTTCCTATAAACAACAGATAGATCAGATAGATAACAATCACAGCAAGCAGTACGCACACTGACTGCTCTATGTGTGCTGGATGTCGAAGGGTATAATAATAGAAACAACAAAACAACACGTGTTACAAGACGACACACACCACAACATACATCCAGCGCAACCAGTGTCCGTGCCGATGCCTCCTATTAATAATAGAGAGACGAGCTCTCTCCTCTGTGGTCACAAACTACAAGAAGACGGAAATACACATTTAAATTAGATAGATCAACAATAATAATAATCATTGATCAAATGGTGGCGCACAACATTATTATTGATTGTCTCTGGTCGTTTCACACCAAGATCGCCAGTAGTCTAGATCGCTAGATCCGACAGACCCCGCACCCCGCGGCAGAATGGACCGGTGTATGCACACCGCACCACGCGTAACGATTATGTAACGATCCGTCATCTAAGACTCGATCGATCCGCGATCCATCGATCGTGACCCCGTGACCGTGACCCCGATTTTTTATTTTTTGAAAAATTGTTTTTCGAACAATTGTTTTTTTCAATATTATTTGTCAGTAAAGTGAAACGAAGTATTACAAAACAGCATCTCTTTTTTTGTGGATTCCCGTTTGTTGTTTGTTTGCTGTTTGTTCGTGCTCTGCGAGCTTTGCAAGACCACACGAAACAACCAGACCACCACAACACACACCTCTACGTCACTACTACAACAAACAGCACAACAAACAATAACGACAGCCCGCCGCAAGTTGTTGTTACCGCACCGCACACCGCACACTACACACTCTACTACTGCTGCCGCCATTGGGACCACTCTCCTCTCAGATCCCAATCCTGCAAGCAGAGCCACCCTTGTGCATCTCTCTCCCCCCAAGGCACGCGTTAGATTCTGCAACAACACACAGGATCAACAACAAACGAAACGGGTAAATCTTGCGCGGAGAATATCGTCAAGTCAGCATCACACCCCCCCAGCAGTTATAATAATAGTTGCAATGCAGCGGTTTTGCTCTTTCTTCGTGTTTGGCGCGGCCCTGTGCTTGCGGAAGGTCAGCGCCGTGATCGAACTGCCCAGCTTGGCGTACGGGTACTGCGACCTCGAGCCCTACATCAGCTGCGAGGTGAGTTGTGTGTGTCGGCCGTCTCGAGACACCATGCTGCTGCTGCTGCTGCTGCTGCTGCTGCTGCTGTTTGGTAGTATTAATAGTATCGGTTGTTCCTTCCTGAAACAAAATACCAACAAAGTATCATATCATAACGTCATGATAGCGAAGAAGGTGATGATGATCTTGGCTCTTGGCTCTGCAACGCTGTTGTTGTTGTGGGGAGAGTCAAGGCATGGGGGGGTCGCGCTTTTGGCGAGGCAACTTGAGACTAGACGGCACTGCAGCAGCTGCTGCTGTTGGTACGCGTTTGCAGCAGGGGCAATGTGCTCGTCGTACGAGGTATGCTTGTAGAGTGAGCAGTGAGGTTCATGTTTGTTTTGTTTATTTTGATCGAGCAAACCACAGCAGATCAGTCAGTTTCACCTGGTACCTGGTATGAAAATTTTGAGTACGTAGGGTTCCTGGCCGCTCCTTGTTGTTGGGGGCGACGCCTTGAATACACTGCTTGCTGCTGTATGACTCCGTCCGTATACCGTCTGCTGCAAGCCGTACGTGCTGTAGTTGAAGCAGCACCGCAGTACGTAGTGCAGAAGAAGGTGTCATCGAGGTTGATATATATATACGGTTGATCACAATCATCCATCACCATCGTCATACAATACGTGATGATGGTCTTTGGGTTTCAGGTTTCACTGCTACTACTGCTGCTGCTGTTGTTGTTGTTAATGTATGCGGTGTATTGTTTCAAGGCAAGAAAGAGCCAAAAAAGGGTACCTGGTACCTGGTATTTTTTTTGTTTCATATATTTCCGAAGGAGAGAAGAGAGTCGCGAGTCGTGAGAAAGGTCGTCAAATAAATCCCTGGACTCGACTACAGTCCATAGACTACAGTATACTCGTACCTCTCACATCTCATGTCCTACCTGGTATGTTACATGTTGTCATTTTTTTGCAGTAGTTAGTGCGGAGATTAGATCGAGGCACTTCGAGCTTTGGCAATGACATGCTTCGTTCGTGCTGCTTCTGTGTGACAGGCAGTATAATAATACCTTAGATCTGATAGATGCACGCGGAGGATACAAGAGCGTGGCGCTTGCTGATACACAGCAATTACCCCGATTTTCCACCGCGTTTTTACAGTCAGTACAGCAGTGCGACGTGTATGCACGCGCAGTACGTAGTGGATCTAATAGCACCAAATCTGACTACCTGGTAGACATTATTAGTACTGCTGTGTACGTAATCTTTCGTTGTTTGTTCTCAAATCTATCGCGTCCGCCCCCCCGTGGAATCTTGTGTCGTTCACATCATCATCGTAGGCGTATTTAATCATTCATGCCAAAATACAAACGTGCGAGGATGATACAGTAGTATCCACCTTGCATTAATCATGCGGTACACAGGCAGTTGCAGGGTATCATATCACCATAATAGCTTGCGACCGCGTGACGGGGATATGCCCGCTCTGCTTGCTTCTTCTTCTCTGCTCGATAACTGGATAATTATTACTCAAAAACTGCTGGGACAAATGCTGACAAATTTCGAATTTCTTGTTGGTCCCGCTGTTTTCCCGCATCTCTCCCATCTCATCTCCCCGACATGTTATGTACGGTATAATGGCACGGATCCGATGACTCTTTTATCCGCCATCCCTTCCTCGCTCTACTGCGGCAGACGCTTGAGTTCCACCATGGGAAACATCACGCTGGCTGTGAGTACCTATACTTCGAAGTATACCTGCTGCTTGCTGTCGTCGTAAGATATGCTTGGTATGAACATTTCGTTTTTATCTTGATAATTGTTTTCTTGTTATCAGGTGCCAGGTAGGCACTATTCCGTGGAGTACTAATATACTGACTGATTCTTCGGTATGATGGTAATTATGCTGCCCCCACTCCACCCCCTGTCGCGTACGTATCTTGTGTATGCGCTTGCCAAATACTACCGGTAGGCGCCCTCTCCTACTTACTGATTTTACTATTAATACTCACCCCCCCCACACACATTTTTGCTCCGTCTCGAAATAGATGCGTGATCAACGGTTAAATGGCTAAGGCAAGCAAAAAATAAGCGGGGGGGGGGGGGGGGGGGGGGGGGGGGGGGGGGGGGGGGGGGGGGGGGGGGGGGGGGGGGGGGGGGGGGGG